>JAXGGA010001753.1:0-141447 GCA_038373865.1 Uloborus plumipes | reverse complement strand
AAAAGAAGTTGAAGCTTTTAAAGAATTTATTATCTACCCTAGTAGAAAATCTCGATTTTATAAGTAGACCAGATCAAACTTTGTAAAAATTTATTTTATTTATTTTTTTTTTGTAAAAATTAATGAAAATTATTTTGTGACAGAAAAAGTTGTATCTAAACCCGAATTATCATCCCGAGAGCAAGCAAACATTGCTTAAATAATTGAATTAATTTCTGACATTATATGGATAAATGTGCATAAAAAGTATCATTTGCATTAGACATGTCAGGCTCTAAAAATTACTCTAGAGCAGTAAGCGGAACGTAAATGAGGGTGAGGAAGTGGCCGAAACCGCAGGCAGAAACCGAAAATCCGAGTACTTTCGATTTTCTTCGATTTCCTTTAAATTCAAAGTACCCGGGTTTTCGTTTTCTACCTTCGGTTTCCGTCGGTTTCTGACTCCCCAAATTGCTCCTGCTCACTTATTGGATCCCCCGAGCACTATCTTTTCGAATGCCCTCTAACCGCAGAGTACCATTTCAGAAGAAATCCCTCTATCACCTTTGCAGAAAACATTTTACAAGCGCTTAAGATCCCTCACGCACGCAATAAACTAAACTCCCTCTTCCTGCGACTCTCAACTGAGGGCTACCTTTTTCAGGAAATGTAGTCTGCGGCTTTATTATTATTGTTATTGTGTTTTTATTATTTTTTTTTCTGTAAAACGTCTGTCAGTTCTGCTCTATATTCTATGAATTGATGTTTTGTTTTGCTATTGTTTATGTGTTTTATGTATCTTTTTCTGTATTTTCTGTTTTCTGTACTCTGTAACTTCAATGTTTATGTCCTCTGTATTTTCTGTAATTTCAATGTTGTCAAATAAAGTCTCCAGAGATCCATTCAACCGAAAAACCATTAAGATGGTAGTCACGGGGATCTCTGGAGTGAAATGAATGCTGTTGTGGAGCCAGGCCCTGACGGTCTAAATATTGTCCTCTTCCTTGAGCAATTATTGACCTAAGTAAATAATCACGGAAATTACAACTGCATTAGCAATAAAGTAAAGATAATTATAATTGAAGGACTTGGAGGATGAAGGGGCTATGTTACATTTAAAAAAAATGAACACTGCGGACACTGGTAAGCAATGGATACAGGTAAGCAAATAAAACTTGGTTCATCGAAAAGTAGATGTCATTAGACCAATTTCATACGCACACTAACGACAAAACCAGAAAACAAAAACTACAACAACTGCAACAATAAAACTTTGAATTTTCATTACTCGCAATTTCTGTTTTGTCATATAAGCCCTTCAATTATCAGACTGAGCATACTTAATGCCAAATTTGGTAACTGTAGCTATAAAATTACACGGATTTGTTTGATTTTTATCCAAAAAACCACCGCAGAAAACTGTGTGCAGGGCCCAAATTTGTGTGGCTCAAACTGCTTAAAAAAATATTGGATACTAGATTTTTGTCACTTGCACCCACTTACCAGATCTGCTTACATTTGCTATTGATATTGCTGTCTCTCAAGAATATCCAAATTCTTATCTTCGGTCACGTCGAATCCGTTTTCTCTATAGAAATGAAATGTTCTATTATTCTTTCTAACAACCTAAAATTTAAATCAAGGCAATAATCGATTATTTACCACAAGTAATTAAAAGCCTCTCCAAACATTTTGATAGTAACTTGATGAATTTAAAACTAATATTTTCTTCTCATAGATCAGAGATGTCCACCTGTAGACAACTGCAGTGGATTAGGATGCAAACTGGAACGCGACATCAGAGGATGCCAGTATTGTGCCTGCCCCCCTAGCAACAACCAATATGACAGAATGCCGCAAGGCATCCAGTGCGACCCACCAAAGTGCGGCTACAACTGCCAGATTGACTACAGCTGGCCCTGCCCCAGCTGCAGATGCGACGGCAGCTACAACAACAACAACAACAACCGAGTGCAGTGCAGTCCTCCGAGATGTGAATATCCTTGTTATCTGGACAACAATGCCAGTCCTTGTCCTACGTGTATCTGTAACGGTGGTGGGGGTGGCTTCAGGCCAGCTATGATTCAGTGTTCCCCACCTAGATGTAAAGCTCCATGCCGTCTGAACCCATACACGAAACCTTGTCCTAGCTGTCAGTGCTAGAATACACATTTTTCATTCATGAGATTGTATTCACTGCTTTTAAAATAAAATGTTGTTTTTCGTTTTTAACTTTTTTATTTGTGGCTTGAATTTTAAATAGGAAGAAACTTGGATGCGCCTTACGGTAAATTCTTTCACCTTACGTAAAAGAAACCTTACGGTAAATTCTTTCACTTACGTATACTATTGTTTGATAAATAAATACTGGAGGTTAGATAGAATTCTTGTAACTATTGTTATTTGAGATTATGCATATTTGAATTTTAGGGGTAATTTTTCCGCAGTACTTAATGTGTTTGTATAGAAAAGAAACTAACAAGCAAGCATTTGAAAACTCTTGGAAAGTATAAATTAGCTAGAAATTCACAATTACGATTTTTGAGATTTTTTAAAAGTTACTTTATATCTTGGGTAATATAAGTGTATAAAGTTTCAAGAAAAAAACAATTAAATCTATTTCAAAAAAGAAAGCATTTTTATTTGGCATAAATAATTTTGGAGTTAGATGCTTTGAAAAGTCTTGCTTCAATCTATTCAACGGACATGAGTTAATTTTCTATTTCTCAGTAAATAATACAGGCTTTACAACTTTGTTAAAAATTCATAACGATCTCTGCAAAGAGAAAATTGACCACGTTTTACAATTGAAGGGGCAAGTGGATAACGGTGATATGTGACAATTATTCAAATTTCTAGAAAAAGCTTTAAAAAAAATGTTGTGTTATTTTTTAACAGATTTTCTTAGCGGGTAAAATGGGGTCATATTTTTTAGTTACCAACCTTTTCTATGACTAAGGGGACATGATGGACTTATCACGATGGATTTATCACCTTCATCCACGGTAAAAAGTAAGTTTTAAAAATTGTTCCATATTTTCTTTTTCCAATTGCCCCTTCAATTACTAATTTGCAGAAGGTGAGTATAGTTAACTAGCCACACTGCCATATAGAAACTGGCCTGGATCAACATCAACATTTAAAATCAGTAAAATAACTTCTGAAAGTTTTTAAATTACAGCATCGCCATGAATCAAAATTGTCCCGCTTTGGCTTAAAATATTGCTTCAATAACTAATGCAGAAATTCCTAATCAAGTAACGTCTTTGGAAATGTTGTGCAAACTATTTCATAAGCAATGCTGCTAAATTTTTTCGGCTTAATTTTACAGCAAATGCTTACTAGTTTATGTATTACATGTAACAAGACGGAAAATATGTGCAAAAAAAAGTAGGGGAATGACACCCACTTAAGGGAAACAATGAATAAATAGTCAATTTTGCAATCAATATTTTTTAAAAGAAGTTCCGAGAAGACTCCGAAGCTCAAGAATGAGCTTAAGAAAGTTTAAGTATAGTATCACCATGAATCGAAATTATCCCGGTTTAAAGCAAAACACTACTTTGATAACTAATGCCCCAGACTTTTGAAATTAAGTAACGTCTTAGTGTACGTTTTACTATTTCAAACAGGCGGCGGCGTCACGGACTTGCTCGTGGTGGAAAATCGACACCGAAACCGACATCGAATGCACATTTAGTACGTCAGTATTTTTACTATAATTTTTGGTTAAACGTATAGTACTGTTTTTAAAGAGCTCTGCCTATTTTCGGTATGTTTAAAGAGTCACACGCGTGTATGACAACCAGTTGATTTGCCTCTTTTGCGTCAACAGTGGTATTTTTGCGAGAAAAATACAAAAGAGAACCTAATTATGGCTGCATGTGAATATTGTTGGCAGTCAGTGAAACAGTTTAAAGCATCGAACTCGTAGGAACACCCATTTTTTACGCACATGAGAAACGTTTTTACGCTCTTTTGTGTCTTACGTCACTTTGACTTTAAGCTGCAGATTTGATCCTTTGGTTTGAACTGAAACAAACAAACATCTTGTGCGCTTACATTTGTTTAATTTTCCGGAGCACAAAGGGCCCTGTGTATCGATGGAGTGTATAGTCTTAAGCGAGGTCTGAAGTCCTTGGACATTTAACCAATAGTGTGCTATACCGATCAATAACATCCATGTCTTTGCCGGGATTCGCGCGTATCCAAGCACAAGATCATCCTTGTAAACATTCAGGAACATTTAACTTTTTGAGCTAAGCCAGCTAATATTTTTGAGAATGAACTTCAGTGAGAGAAAGGCAACTTTTTCTGGGGTGGGGGGGTTGCAAATGGTGCATAATCAGTGCATATTGCTAAATAAACAAACTTATATTCGCATTGAGCTTCCATATTACAAAATGGCAATCCCCCCCCCCTCTCAGACTGCTAAAATGAAGATCCTGCCGAAAGGGCTGAACACAGTGTTTACCGACGATACCAATAAGCACAAACCAACTATTGGAGAAAATCTTATGTTGCACGAATTTAACTGATTATACTCAAACCTGCACAATGTAGTTAAAATATCTATTGTATGTTGTGATTACTTTTTGTGAAATCTGGATTAAAAGCAGATTATTAAAGTTTACACATATCTCTTTCAAACTGTAAAATTTTGATGATTTGCCATCATTGAATGCATCATTTATCTGCCACCGCAAGTCAGTTGTGTAAACTAATTTTGTGCCAACATAGTTGCAAAAAAAAAACATGTTCAGACTTTAAAGTCAATAAATATTAAGTTTCAAAATTTCGGGGCGCGTGCCACCATTCTTAAAATATTGGATTGTAACAATGCTATCACCGGTGAGCGATAGGAAACCCACACATTCACTAGAAATTTAATTACAGCTTTATCCACGAACATGACCAAAATAAAAGTATGTATACGGTGTTATTATAATCAAGCAAAAAGTTATTGAAAAGTATAGTAGATGCACCACGTTCGTTAGATGCGTCTAAGAATTTCTGATTTCTAGTAATCAGCGACTAAAAATACATTTATGCTTAGTAATATATAATTGTGTTGTAGGTTCAAGCCAATATACGTAGCACGAAAAAATCAGTTTTAAGTGGAAAAAAATAAATCTGCATTTTTGCTTTCAAAACCCGTTCTTCGTATCTTAATCATGCATATAACGTGTTATGCACTATAACATAAGCATTCGTATAGTTTAGACCAGTGGTTCTCAACCTTTTTACGGCTACCGCCCCCTTTAGGATGGAAAAATTTTTCAACGCCCCCTTTGAGGGCGGTCATAAAACTGGAAGGGGGAGGGGAGGTAAAGCAGTTTTCTTGACCGGTTTAACTCTCTATTTTGACCAAACAAATTGCTGAAAAATGACTATGAAGCAGGAAAACTGAACCTTAAAGTTTTTTTTACGAGATACATTTTTTAAAAAAGCGAGCATTTTTTTTTTTCCTCTGAAAAGCTGTGACAATAAAGTAGCAATCTGAGTAACAATCAAGTGCCTAGAATGGGACCATTAAATGAGTGAACCATTTTTAAGGTAAAAAGGAGCAACACGGTCTGAAATAAAAATACGCCGTTGTTTTCGAAATTTTTGTTTGAAAACCAATATATTTTGAAAGATACACTACGTTCAAATAGTTCCTTTGAACAATCCGTTTTCAGTGTTCACAGTGTTTTTATTTACTTGCAACTATACCCCTATTCATGATTTGGACAAAGACTTGAAACTATGACCCATACCTGTTATCCTTAAAGATTAGAAATTAAGTTCTAATTTTAAAAAACTGAAATAAGTCAAATTTACAAATTAAAAGATAAGTTAATTTTAGAGAAATTCTCTTTGAGTAATTTATTGCTGTGAAGCTTAGATAAGTTTGGTGAAATCAGAGTAAGAGCGGTGAGATATCGGGGTTTTAAAAACGATGTCTTAAAAATGCAGTTTCTTTAATCTTAGGTTTCGTGGTGTTGAGACTTAGGTTCGGATTCCGTCCCCAGGAAAACAATTTAAAATTGACGCAATTTTAGGCAATTTTTGGTAACGTTAACTAGGGAGAAAGAGATCCCTTATAATGATTTTCAAAATTGAAGTTATTTTAAGGATAAGTTTAGCAAAATTACGGGGTCAGAGAGCTCCTTCCAGCGTTCTCTGAAATTGTAGTATAAGAAATGCAAATTTAAACTTTTTTTTTTATGTTGACTGAATGGTGAAAGTTCAGGAGTTTTCTCATGAATTTTTTTCACATTGTACTGTAAAGAATGCGATTGTTAGTTACGTTTGGTATTGATTGGAAGATGCTCTAATGGCACAAAGAGTCTGTCAAGTCAGATAGCTCTCATCTAGACATTTTTAGAAACTAACATCCTAAAACGCAATTTTAAGTTCTGTTTGGTCATGATTGGAGAAGAGGCGAGTAGTTCGATATTTCCTCCCGTATTTTTTTTTTTTTTTTTAAGATCACTTGACTGTCTTCCAGAATTAAGGTTTCCGTAGGTCTTCGACGGAAATGTCTAAAAGAAAAAAAAAAAGCTATGTATGGTTATGAAGGAAAAGGGATGGGTGGTTTTGAATCTTTTCCGCCGGAAGTTTTTTAATAGTGAAATTTCAAAAACCCAATTTTATATGTATATAGATAGTTTTCTGTCGTGAGCAAGGGTGGGGGAGGGAATCAGGACTCTTTCTCGAAAAAATTTCAAATGAACATCAATAAAATACATTTTTTTCGGCAATTTTAGGTAGTAATGCTTTGGAAGGGCGTTTTTGAACCCTCTTCCAAAAACGCCTTGAAAATTCAAGTGCTATTGGCAAATGTTTGGATATCCTTCATGATGAACTTAACTTCATAACGTTTGGAGAAAGAGCAGGGTTCGGAAGATAATTCTAGAAAATAAATGTTGAAGCTATCCCTTGGCTATATAAGAGCAGAAGGTTTCCTGCCGCCCCCTCCCGAAACATGTCCTCACAAGCACATTTAAAAATATACCCACCGCCCCCTTACCGCCCAAAATATCTTCACCGCCCCCCTGCCGCCCAAAATATGTTCACCGCCCCTCCACATCTTCCCACCGCCCACCGGGGGGCGGTATCGCCCCCGTTGAGAACCACTGGTTTAGACTTTAATAATAAAAACTTATTTTAAAACAAAGTTTCAATCTAGTAGAATATTTTGCTAAAACAGTTGCATACCATTCTGTATTTCAATAACGGATTTACTATGTCAAACATGTCGCAATTGCAAGGGATTCATACAAAACGATAGGTCCCCGAAGGAGATGCAAAACTGCTCATTGTAAATGTTTTACATATTCTGTGACAAAGTGACCTCCAAAAATGCACTGCGACTGGTCCGCGAGCCTGTAAATCAGACACTTCTGCATTTTAAGAGATTTCTAATATTTTTATGCTTCTCTGCTTCGTGTGCTTAAAAGATGCTATTGAAAGTTCCTTGGGCGTAACTAAAGTAAACTTGACACTGAAATGTATGACCCTTTACCCAAATTTAAAACTGCTTACTAATCGTAAATTTTTATATTCGGAATAAAAAACACATAAGTTAGTAATAGGAGAAAACAACTTTTAAATGCAAACATAAAAGTTACTGTCACCCTAGCTCAAAGTTTAAAATATACTGAAGTTTAATGGGGAAAAGTTAAAATGGAACTAATGTCAAAATATTTGTAACATAGAACATTCAAATGGCAGAAAAAGTGTGATATTTTCCGCTGAGTGTAAATTAAGTTAATTATTCATCGCAGGGCTATTAAAGAAAATTTTTCTTTCATTTAGAAGTTGCATAGTGCAGATTATAAAATTATGCATAAAAAAATTGAATAAATTTAACAATTAACTCACCTCAATAATTATCCATAGGGCAATATGGTAGAGTAGCAGATACAGAACAAATAATACAAATCACTAGCACAACAAATTGTCATATGCAACAGCTAAAATTAAACACTAAAACTTTTATTTAACGTATTATAATGAAAACACTTCCATGGACAAAACACTCTAAATTGTAATTCAAGTAAACCGAGAACTCTCTCTTCGAAATGGCTAAGCACAAGTTCTTAAGCAACGTTCCACTACACAAAGCTTCTGATTGGCTCTACGGTTTTTGCTGAGAAATGAGTCCTTTTCTGTACGCCTTGGATGCACTTTCCCTTCCTGTGATGTTTATTCAATGCTGTGTGCTACTTGTGCAGTATTGCGCTCTATAGAATAGGTAAAATGAATGCGACAATTATTTTGGAAATTTTGAATTTCCAAAACAAAAATTTGTGTACCATATTAGACTATTGAAGTAAAAAAGGAAATTATCTGTCTTTTGAATAAATAAATAGCTATTTTTCAAAATTTTTTGCTGGAAGAACTAAGTGAATTTCAGTGAATATGAAGGGAAAATTACTATTGCGTAACATCGCATAAGTACTAAATCAAGAGATGAAACATTTTTAAATTGCAGATTTTTGTAGGTATACAGTTTGGTCTTTTACATTTTTAAGTGAAAGATTTTTTTAAAAAACGGTATACATTTGACATTCGGATCCGGAAAGGCAGAAAATGGTTACATGATTTTTCAAATTAATGGCAGTAAAATTGTGCGCCATTGGCTATTGTTGCAGCTACCAGAGGCCAAGATGGAATTCGCTAAAAATAGCGAGTGATACGTTTCATTATTTCATGACATCCTTAAAGGTTAGAAATAAGCAGAATCTCAATTATACTGTATGGGGACAGTCCCACTTCATGTTATAGCGGTGTTAGTTGGTTCATTCCAAATGTGCCAGCCACAATGATCTGCTGAAATTCCAAAAATCATTTGCAGCCAATAATTATGGAACATGGAACAACCCAATAAATAAGTACCTGTGTGTGGGGGGGGGGGTACTGGATCAAGGATTACTCGGCTCCTGGTCTAGAAACGAGGTGTAGTGGTAGGTAAAGACGACCATGAAGTGTGTATGTGTGTATGTGTGCTTAAAATGAAACTTAAATGAAGAAAGAATCTCGGGGCTCATTTCTTTAAGCGAAAGATCGTCTCTTTTTAGACTGTTTTTAGGTTCAAACAGACTATGATAGCTTGCTCAAATATCCCACCAGATTTTTTTTCTTTTTTTACAGAGACAACTGATTTACATAGTTGAAGTTTATTAAACATTCCAGAAGATGTAAGAAGTAAATTAAAATAAGACGTTGAAAAGAAGTGAGAAATATTTTATTGTATTATATTTTATATTACATTTATTTACAATATGTATTTTGAATACATAGACGTGTTCATAAATAGTAAGAGAAAAATTCAATAGAACAATTATAGAGCTATTTTCAAATAGCTGAAAAGATAAAGTGTGGAAATTTCTAGGCAAAGTTGAACCATAAATTAAAGGTAGACCATGAACTCAAAATTAAAGGTGATTGATTACATTTGAGCTTCAAGCTTATTTCATAGGCATATTTTTGATTATTATTTTAAGGGTGTGAAGTATAAAGTATCAATATTTTAAAGATTTGATTGAGGCCTAATTCAACGAGTGGCATAAGATCTTTTTTTTTTTATCCCTTCCTGCTAGCTCCTGTCAAAATCACGGACTGAGTTTCCACTCTTTATTTCTCACACCCGTAACATTTCCGGGCTGGCGCAAAAACGTACTAACGCGCCAATAAGAATTTTTTTTTGCCCGAAAACATTTTATTTTCTCATTTTACACGGTCGATTTCAGCACCAGAATATTCAATTAAATTCTTTTTTATTGCTTAAAACACATTTTTTTTTCTTTATTTTCCTTGCTTGCTGGAAAACCAACATTAAGTCATAGTAACCAGGAATGTTCGTTTTAAGAAAAATATACATATATATTTTTTTTTAATTTCAAGCTAAAAACAACTTAAAATATGAAAAATGAAAGAATATGTCGTTCATACATATACTTTCCTGTAATTTTCAGTCATACAAAAATCGGCACTTTCATGACCGTTTTCTTGAAAATTAACCGATTGTTAAGGGGTTAATTAATTTTAGATCTTAAAGTTTGCATATTTAAATTCCTTAGTAAGTTCAACATAGCCTGAAACTTCCAACAGTGCAGAGTGTTCATTGATAAACTATAACGGTATCTTTTCCGTTCCAGTTCGCACTCAAATATTTTAAAACATCTCATTTTAGTGATATTTTCGACATAAATTACCTGATTTGACGCGATCACAAATTTTTTTATGACTGGAAAATCTACAATTCCCACGATTCAGAAGTATTTTCAACTACATCAAGAAGTGACTATTCTCACATAACTCACACAGCATTATTTCACTTCCAAAGACTGTAAAATCTGAAGTTTAGTGATCCAAATCGTGAAACAAGCAATTAAATACTTATTGGGCTTTGATGTACATTTTCGCTGATCTACAATACTAAATGTTTATGCAGTGCTGTTACACTTCCTGATTAACAAAATATGGGCAGTGTTACTGCTATTCGTAAAGTTATAGAACGATGTGCTTTATTATTTATTAAATTATTATCTTATGCATTTTTCCACACCTCTGCGCATTATTAAACCGATGTCCTGTAATACTAAATGCCTATCACGTTTTCCTTAGAAACTGAACTCCTTGAATGCGCCCATATACAGTTATACGACAAACAGCACCACCTAGTGACCTATAGCGACAGCATTGCTGCAATTAAGCCAAGCAGTTCAAATTAAATTTCTAATTGATTAATTTCTGAATTCAAATTTAGAAATCAAAAAATTGTTTTTTTTTTCCCATGCAATTAATTTCAAAGAATTCCGATAGATGGCAGTGTGTTCCGTACATCTTTGAGTTCGCTTTTCTTTCTGTGTTAATAAGGAGAAAACGATAATTTTTAGTATTGCGGGCATTGATTTAACTTAATTATTTTCACAAAAAAAGTCCAAAGGACAATTTAATTAAATAATTAAAAAAAATATAAAACATTGCAGACGATAGAAAATTGATGAATAGTAAATGTAAATAATAGCAGACGATAAATACGTAATTAGCAGTAACAGGCATTCTTAACTAAAGTCTTCCAAAATCGTTCAAGGTAAACACAAAACTATATCTAAAGCATAGAGTTATCACTCAAGTACACAAATCAGAAATCTATCTCGTTACTTCAATAAAATCACTTTACATAATCTTCAAACATGAAAAAACATTGACATTTTTTTTTTTCATATTTACAAAAAGCATTATAAAAATTATGTATGTATTTTTACAAGTACAGAACTATTATTTCATCTATCACATAGCAGTTTAAGAGCACCTTCATTATTAGTTTTGCTTTTTCATGTTTGGGAGTAAATTTTAAATATTAATCATCAGATTTTTTGGCAATTAGTGCTATGTTCTTCTGCTATAGGATACCATGCCTTCTGAGAAATAAAAAGAATTTAAATTACTTGGGCAAAATAAGAGCACTGATCATTCGTTTTAATAATAAGAAAAAAATAACAACGTAGTGAAGATGAATCCATTGTGAACAATATCCTCAATTTTTCGTAGTATAAACAGCAGTTTTAATTTACAAACAAAAACAGTTGCCAATAAAATGGCACCTAAAGCGAGTCGAAGTAAAACTATGCTTTATTTTGTGCAACTCCAATCTTTTATGTTTTTTAATCTGCATGATAAATAGATTCTGATAATATTTGAAAACATTGGCAATAATTTTTTTTTCAATTACACGTGACAAACTGTATTTACAGAAACCTATACAGCGATAAATAATTATTAAAGCTATCTTCTACTTTAAAAAATCTTCCTTTAAATCTGATATAACAGGTCTTTTTCTCTATACAAAAAAAGCCATAAGAAATCATCACAGGACTAAAAATTTACGAGTTAATATTTAAAAATATATTTGCACGCAAAAATATAAGTAATGAAGATATGTGTAGATTTTTTTTAATTTTATGTGTAGAAAATATTAGCGAAGATTATTTCTTTTGGCAGGAAAACGTATTTACGTTATAACTGAAAAACAGTTCTTTATTTTTAAAATGAAAAGGGTCCTAATTTCAAAATGTATATAGATGCTTAAGAAAAACCTGAGAGCTATGTTTTTATTATTATTAGGACCTCAAAAACAGCAAATTAATTTAAAGGTACTTTTTTAACTACAAAGCTTTCCAATTGATTTGAACGCCCAAGAGGAATAAATAAAAATGAAAATAAGCACAAGAAGCATTTGTGAAATCAACAATCCTTCAAGATCTTTGCTAACATTTAGAGAATTACAAATCAGTTAAATACTATACTGAACCAATGAACTGTTGTAAACAAGCAAAAGTGTACTCACTTACAAAGACCTTTCAGGAAGGAAGAAACTCACTAATACTTCCTGTAAACTATTAGGACACCATTTTAATAAATTGTGAAGAACTTTATTTCAGATATAATATAATTAAAAACATTCCTCCAACAAGCATTGTCAACTCCAGCGAAATTAACAAATAATAGATATCCTTATGCGCAATATAAAAGAAAATTAAACAATGTCAAAATTTTGATTTCACAAAAAAAAAAACTCCCAAACGTCTTTTCATTCAAATGTTCACATCTTTTCGTTGAAAAGTAGGCTCCTTGTGACTCCACGGCACTTATCTGCAATTGTTTGCAAGATTCTGAATTTTTAGCCCTGTTTGATTTTCTTTTTTTTTTTTTTTTTTCAGTGATGAATACTGTTTCAAATGTGGTTGATTTATGAACAAATACATCTCACGCATGAATCTCTAGTACAATAATGTATAATCATCAAACTCCTAAAATGATGTACATTCTTAGACTATGCAAATGCAAATCAGAGCTGTTTTTGCAAACCAATTACGTTGCAACAATTATGTTTATACAAATACTTTCATGCAAAGCAATTTAACTACAGAAAAAGTAGAGTTGTTTTGCATAATAGTAGGGAGTACACCACTTTTACAATGATCGACACAATTTTCACAACAAAGAGCACATTATCAAAACAAAGTATGATGACAATGTTTGAAACATCTATGAAACATGCATAGTGTTCATAAATAGCTCTTTTTGCAGATCATTTTCAAGTTTATTTATTTATTTATTTATTTATTTATTTTAGGTTTAAAGAATACAATGAAAGCAAAAGTTAATATTTTGAAACTTCCTAACTTATTTCAGAATAAACTGTTCAGATGGATTAATTTTTCTTTTAATCTTTCGTTTGAATGTTACAGTTTTCGAAATGAAAATAGAAGAAACATACATTTTGCTTAGTATTTTTGTAGTTTGCTTCCGTTCAGATAGACCACTATTTTTTATCACTTTGAAAAAAAAGAAATAGTTTGGCTAAGTTCGTCCCCTAACAAAAGATTTAGAGGATATTTCGCTAGCCTTGAAATATAAAACAGATTTTCATAAGTGTGTTCTACAAATGACAAGTAAATCATTTGAAGAATAACAATTTAAAAAGGTATGGGTAATTCCAGCAAAAATGGTACAAATCATGTCTGAAACTGTTTACTTAAGATTATCAATTTAAATAATTTCCACCAACTAATCATATTTTTTTTATTGAGTATCCATTTATTTGTGTATAATGAAGGGTAAATAACTAGTATCTGACTCATTTATGAAAGGATTTTAAATATTTTGATCACTTTGGTTAACAGAGTGGACATGTAACAGAGTGGACAAATAAGCCTTTAAAAATATCTTTATAATCACATATAAAAGTTAGAATCACATAACAAGCATAAAGTGGAATAAACAGCCTAAAACTGTAAGTCTGTCTGCAATTTCAAGAAAAAATCTATTTTTATCATCATGAAATCGACTATAACAGAGTGGACATCCAACAGTTAAAATTAACTATCATAAAAAAAGAATGAGGCTCACCCTGGTTGTTGACTGCATAATTCAATGTAACAAGCTAATCACGGCAGTTATACTACCTATATTTTTTAAAAAATATATCAGATTGAAGGCAATTGTTTATTTTATTTCCAAAAGGCTTGCAACAGAGTGAACAATTTGAAACATAGAAAATCTAGGGATATGGATAAATAGTGTTTTGGGGGAAAATGTTTTTTCATTTGCGTAATAATCTGCAGAAATGGTGTCAGAAGCATCTTTTGTGCAATACAGTGTCATTTATTTTGTTGTTACTTTTCAGCTTAATTTTAAATCGCATTTAAAACTCTAACAATTTGAAGCTGGGACACGTCATTTTCTCCTTCCTCTGACAAAGATAATTTTTTTGTGTCCTTTCTAAATTTATTATACCTAATCAATTGATACTTGATGGCACAAAATTAAATGAAGAACCAATAAAAAATATACTTAATGGGTGGTAGTTATTAAACTTGATTTTAAAATGTTCTAAAATCTCGGACATGATTCGTACCATTTTCGCCGGAATGACCCGTATTAGAAAGTACGTTTTGGCTGAACAAATCCCACATTTAAAGTACTTTCACTTGGTGAAAATACTTTTAACTTTTATCTCTAAGTATTTTGTGTATAGAATATCAAAATGTTAGGAAAGTTTTAGTCCAACTTATCCCACACGGGACAATGGAATCATGCACTAAATACCAAGTCAAACTGCAACATTAGATATACATTTACTATTTCAAAGTGCATCTAAGAAAAGCTGAAAAACCGAAAATTCGTTAAACGTTTGAATAAAAGCATAATTCAATATCAACATGAATGCTATTGAGAAAACTTTAACAATTATGTACAACCAGATGACAGTAGCATACAGTTTCTGATGAGAAGTATATGTTCATGCAGAAACAAACAACAAAAAAAAAGAACATACTTTCGTGCAAAAACTATATCAATTGCAATCTAAAAAGATGCACTTTTCAGTTAGTGCTCCTAAATTATATTTCAAATATTTATTTCTAAAAATGAAACGAATTCAGTTACTGTATTACTTCATATAAGTCTAAATTTTGTATGCTAATACTCAATAAATCCTAAACTCCTTAATTTGTCGTTAAAAATATTAAAGCAAAGTAAACGACTTGTTTATTAGCGCAACAAATTTAGATATGTGTTCTACATCGAACTCTTTTGTGACACCTTGCTACATCCGCATAAAAGCATCATATAACTTACTTTTAGTATAAAGTGTACATGAGTTTTTACTAGTGAGTACATTTTTAAATTAATATTTATCTAAATTTATTAGAGATTAAGATAACGTTATGAACAAAATAGTTCCCTAGGAATCTGACTTTTGAGGAGATATTAGTGGATGGGGATAAGGATATATTAGTAGGTGAAGGCTGGAAAAATGAGTATTAACTTCCTTCATAAATTTGTTTAAAGGTATACATAGTAAAATCCATTAAGACAGTACGTTTATCTAAATTTACGATAACGCGATAGTTATGTCGAACAGATTAAGAGATTAGCATCACATATTCCGGTTCATAATTTTAAAATACTTCTTTTCAAAAATTTCTTTTAAAAAGATATTTTAAAGTATATTATGCAGTTTAAATTATAACATATGCATCAAGAATGTTTATGTTTCAAGGATTTTTTCAACGCACAAAATATGCTTAAATAATACGTTTCCTGTAAATAGATTTTTTCTTTTGCAAAAAAGTTACAATTCATTGATCAATCGAATTTTTTTTAAAAACCTATTTGCTTTGGTGGGGTAAAATGGGTCAAAAAGGAATCAAGCTTTGACAGCAAAAAATATATTAATTCAACCAATCCAAATAAACTGCTCAGGATATGCAAATGACTCTTTCTTGTGACATTTAAAGTGAAATATCTTCGAAAAACAAAATATTGATACGATAAAAAAAGTTCGAAAATGTGTCGCATTTTACCCCATAGCGTGGGGTAAAACGGGTCACTAGTGGGGTAAAATGAGTCAGGACTTTAAAGGATTTAATTTCACGATTTATTGAATAGTAATTCTGTACTTTTGTTCATTAATGAGAAAGCAATTAGCACATAAGTATTTCTAGAAAGAAATATTGTCCTCTTGCTTTATTTCAGGGCCAGGAATGTCTAGCACTGTTTACGATGAAAAAAATTCGAAACATCATCTCTCTCTGGAAACAAAAACATTTACTGTATTTTAAAATTCCATTGCACGTTGTTCTACATTGTGATGCAGAATGATGGCATGAGAATTTACTTTTTGGACATTCTCCCCAAAAAACTTGACTTGTTCTCATTTTCCAGCTGTTAAAGATTGCTATCAATGCACTTTTATTCAGTTATAAATTTCTTTTACAGAAAAGGTTTATTTATTATTTATTTAGTTTTGTGTCTGTGTGTCAGTTTAATTGATTTTTTTATCTCTAGACTCTTTCAGTATGCAGTCTTTTCAATATTGTCGAGTTGAAATTTCACAAGTTTCTTTCTGCATGTGTGTAATTTTCTCCTCTGTTATCTTTTACTGTTTTTTCTTTACTTTTGATTATTGGTGTATAGGAGAGAGTGGGCTTATAATAGAAGTTTAAATATGCATAAAAATAAAACACATGCTTGACTCGCCTTGTTACAATATCGAAGAAACAGCCTCACTTGCTGTTGAGATCTTAGATGTTGGTGCCGTTCCTTCAACTGCATTATTTGAATTCAGCTCTATAGAATGTTTTTCTATGATTTGGTTGCCGAGACTTCTTTCTTTGGCGAAAATAAGTCACTTCTTAAAAACATTATTTAAAGGAAGTTCATCGAACAAAAGCTGCGCTTTTAATATTGGCTTTTTGATTTAATTTAATTATTTCGATCTATTTGCAAATTAACCCATTAATGCCTAACTTTTTTTTCAAAGATATTTTGTATACTGTTTACAAACAGTGTTTAATGGACAGGAAAAATAATAAAAAAATATTATGTAAAAAATAATTTTTTTGTTAAGGAAAGAAAAATCGTCCCTTAAAAGTTACGATCGTCCCCAGAAGGTACATACTTTTTTTACTAAAAATTTTTCTGCCTAAAATATAACATTTAAAAAACACATTTCATAAGAAGAAATAAAATGAGCAATTAACACAAACTGGGAAGCTGGAAATAACTTTGAAAACTTAGCTTTTTTTCTTGAGATTGTGAACGATGTAAATTTTGATAAAGATCATATTAAAACTGCTACAGAACACACTTTACAATGGTTATGTACTGCAATCTGTTAACAACGAATTGAAACAATACCAAGGTACTAATTGAACACTATTATTTGGTTGAATTGTTCATTTTGGGGAAATTCAGACCCTTTTTTGGACCGTCCTTAAAAAGGGACGCTAGGCATTAATGGGTTAATGGGCATAATATGAAGGTAGTATGCAAATCATAAAATACAGCCTTTAGCAATTTTGGGAAATATCTATCGGAAATTTATATATGATAGTAATAAATTAAAGGTTTTTGAAATAATCAAAAGCTCAAATTTCTGTTGCATTAGAACCAAAAATATAATTTTTCCTTACACATTATTAACTTTACAAAAATAGAAATTTATTAACGCACTTAAACTCTTTCCTAATTTGGAAAATTTTGAATTTGAATTTATTATTTCTTTGAAAAAATACCTTTGAATACTCTAGAATAAATCGATATCCACCTCACAGTATTGCAGCGAAATGCTGTTTCCCATTGTCATCAAACTTGAATCGCATTTAGCTATTTGTTCAATAATATATATATATATATATATATATATGTATATATATATATATATATATATATATATATATATATATATATATATAATATATATATATATATATATATATATATATATATATATATATATATATATATATATATATATATATATATATATATATTACGAATCTTTCGCTCTTTTCCCTAAAAACATTTATCGCGATCACTATGTATTTTTTAAAGTGTTTTACACATATCAATAATAAGTTTTATGAGATGATTAATTACTAAAAATCCTGATACGTAATTAACTACTCTGTTATATTAGAAATATAATATCAGTCTCAGTTTGTAACTTTTGTACAATTCTGTATTGTAGATGTATGTGATGTTTAAAAACAATTTGTTAAAAATATTTATATTTCTTTGGGGAATATATTATCAATGCAAAAGATAAAATAAAAAGTTATTTACTAACTATCTGTATGACTTAAATCAGGAATTCAATGCTATAAAAGTTCATCATCCTACTTATTGTAGTAATCATACCCAAAATATTGTAAAATAATTCTGTCAAACTAAAATTATATCTTTTATTATTGCAGGCTCTGGTAATAAAAACTTCCGATGGATTTAAACTTAAACGATTCTATTTGTTAAAATAGAAAAGAGGTGTCACCGATAACTGTTGTTGGCACTGTGCCGATCCAATAATTTCCCTTTTTTTAACCCAAAACAAAATTGAGCTCATCCATAACCCAGGATCTCTTTACCGGAGCCTGAATAAACTACTTCACTAACATTTCCAATCAAAAATGCAATTATCTTACAAACTCTCTTTACATATATTTTCTTTTCATTAAATTTCCAAAATTTACAATATATACAAGAGCTGCAGTGAAAACTGCTTAAGAATTTTAATATAACCAACTGGATATAAAACTATCCTTTACAACATAAACTCATCTAATGTTTTTGTATTTACAGGAATTGAAAAGATCTTTATTTTTCTAAGATGAAAATTCGAAACTCAAATGGTTCCATTGCACCGGAACACTTTAAATCATGCAATAGTGTAAATACATAAGCAACATTTTAAGGATATATGCATGGTATAAATTACATATTTGAATCTAATCTAACTACTCTCAGTCTTTTTGACATATTTCTGTTGATTTTCTGAAGATATTCAGGGCTCTTCACTGCTCAAATAAATTCAAAAGAGAAGGGTGTACAACTTACCTTACTCATCACAGGACGTCATCATTGGATAGAGAACCAGGTTTGATGTGTTTACACCTCATTGGTCTTTTGTCGTTAGAGGATATTTTATTGGCTCATACAATTTAATTGCGAGAAGACTTATGATTGGTACATTCTGGAGGAACCCATTATTTGTTAAACTTTTTAATTTCTTCCTTGCTGTTTAAATATTTCTGTAGCTTTGCTGTGAAGCCAGGGCAAGTAACGAATATTTACAGAATGCGATTAACTTTATTTGAACATGTGATCAGATGTGTTCTCCCGACTTAAGAGGAAAAGCCAATCAGAAGTATTTTCAAGACCAAACCGATAATCCAATCAATAAAGCATAACACCGTCATGCCAGAGTTTGGTGATCCACCCCAATGAAGATTGTATTTCAAAATCTATACATTAAAATAGTAATGAAAGAGCATGAACGTTATGTGAAGAAATATTAAAATAGTTTGCGAACATATTGAGACACAGGTCAGAAGTTTAAATAACCGAAGAGAAGATTATTTGCAGACCTTAAACTGTTGGGAAGTTGGATTTTTTGAAAACAATCTTTAAACACAACAATCTGGCTAAAATTGCAATGCCTCCTTTGTAGTTTCTCACATTTCTCCGTTTTCCCTAAATGGTTTCTGTTTTAGATTTTTCAAAACTTCTTCGACCAATCGTTTATTAACAAATGCGGATACTTAATTAGTTTTAGAGCCGCCTCTTTAATATTTAAATTTCTCACCAGAAATAGCGTTTATTTTATTAGCTATACACTAACAAATAAGGGCGATAGCCCTTGAATCCAGGCTGTCTATTTTAATATTCTTATTTCGTTCCATTGAATATTTTCTCAACATTTTCCGCATTTTAACAAAATACCTAAGCAAGTAGTACAGACTTCTCATTTGAATTAATTTGTGGTGTAAAAAAGCCTAAAATATGTCAAGAGAAGCATCAAACAGAAACATTTTGGATGCACGAAGTCCTAGAAGCCCTGAAAGTAGCCATATTACACTAGACTACAAAAAGGAAACCTTTTTCTGTTGAATGGGGTAAAATACCTGATCCTAATGTAAAATGATGCGATGAAGCCAAATATGAAAACTGCTTGTGTGCATCACTTACAGAATTTTTGTAACATTAGACTGAAGTTTGAAAGAAATGCGCATATTCACATGCATGATTCATACTAAAATAATGATCAATAACTTAACTATTGACATCAGGAACGTCCCTTTTAAGAGTCTGGCATTAATCAGCAAGAATTTATGCACTTGAACAATGGGGGGGGGGGCTTCAGAGATGCTTATTTCTTTTAGCTTTACATTAATAAATGTGGAAATTCTAGTTTTAAGCATTCAAATCCAACACCAGTGTCAACAAAGTCTTTACAAAGTTTTTGAAAGCAGTAAAATAACAGATCCAGTTTTTTTTCTTTCTTTTTTTATTCTTTCATTGTAAAAAATAAATGTTGTTTTTGCAGTATAATACAGCTAATTTTATAGTTATAAACTAAAAACTGCTAATTTTGCATTAATGAACTGTAAAATCGCTAACTTTACTGTAAAAAAAGCTGTAAAATTGCTAATTTTACAGTAATAAACTAAAATTGCTAATTTTACAGTTTATTGCCGTGCATTTTACAGTTTTAAACTGGAACCTCTGCTGCCAGTATTACGCTGTTGTTTTTACAGTATAATACAGCTAAATTTTATAGCAATAAACTAAAATCTAACTTTAGAGTGAGAACTTAAAATTGCTAGTTTTACAGTTTATTACAGTGCATTTCAGTTTTAAATTGGAACTTCGGCTGCCAGTATAATACTGTAAAAACAACAATTCATTTTTTGTAGTGTACCATTACTATCCCATTGGCAAAGGAGAAAACAGCACGTTGTGTGAAACCTATTGAGTTAGTAAAATTTGTTAAATTTTATTTTAAGCCATGTGTACTAAAATTTACCTAATACAAACTTACAAATCTCCATATGTTTCTTTCTTTTTTAATGAAGTCAACGCGTTTCAAACATACGACAGTATAGTTTTTAAACTAGTTTCAAAAGAGTTAATACCAAGTGTAATTTTGATATAAAAATACGAACATATCGCTTACAGAGTCAAAACTAGCACAGTATACTAAAACATTTTCCTTAGAGTAATAGTCTATATTTTTTTTATATTTGCATTCAAATATAAAAACACAGCAAACGATTCATTTCAAATACTGTCTGATTTTCTTAGATAAAACCTTCCGCGTATTTACGCATGCGTGAGGTCTTCTCTGATCTTACCAAAATAGGAGTAAGAGGTAAGATAACAATAAGGGGAAGAATAATAAGAAGCATTTTGAGCAGTATCAAACCACGTAGAACGGTACTAATTTCAAATACATAGTTTAGTTGAATATATCAAAAGGATAGCAAATGCAAGTTTTAAATTGAAAACTTCGGAAAGTTCCCACTTACAACCCATCACCCCTTTTTCAAGTGGAATGGTTCGCGAGTGCTAGGCGCGGCTTTCACGGACAGACAGTAGTGTGTATCACGTAAATTGTTGCCATTAAGACTGGCCAAAATGACCCCACTGCAGTAACAGCTGACCTGACTTTCTGTCCAGACATTTCTTGTCTTTATGACAAGATATTAATTGTTAATAATAAGTTTTTTTATCATTACGTGATATAGGAACTCACAGAAAAATAAGTAACTGATAACCTATAATTACACAAAAACTGTAGGTGATGGGAAAATTCTGATTGGAAAGCCTAAAAGCAGGATCAAAAATTTTTCTAAAAGCAGAATCAATGTTTCATTTAGCAAAAACTTCACTGTAAAAAATAAATGTTGTTTTTACAGTACAGTGCAGTTAATTTTATTGTAATAAACTGAAAAAATTGCGAATTTTACAGCAATAAACTGTAAAATTTCTAAATTTACTGTACTAAACGAAAACTACTAATTTTACAGTAATAAACTGTAAAATTGCTTATTTTACACTTTATTACCATGCGTTTAGTTTTAAGCAGGAATCTCTGCTGCCAGTATTATACTATTGTTTTTACAGTATAATAGAGCTAAATTTTACGACAATAAACTAAAATTTCTAACTGTACAGTGAGAAACTAAAATTGATAGTTTTACAGTTATTACTCTGCATTTTAGTTTTAAATTGGAACCAGTTCATTTTGCAGTGTTTGCTTACCAGTGTTATTGACACTGTCCGTGAAAGCCTGAGTTTTTTTCTTTTTTTTTTTCTTTCTTTGATAAAATGTGTTTTGATGTACTTTGTACTTTTAATTTTTTTTTGAAAACAATTGAGGAATTTTTCTACGGAAGAACTGTAACAGTTACATTCTTTAAAAGGTGCGACAAAACTTTATTTATTCATTTATTTACTTTTTATGTGTCTATTTCATCTGATGAGAGGGGTATATTTTGCTTTTAGAAATCAGCTTCAAGTGCTAAAAAGGTATGTTTGACATAATTTTTAGTCTTAGATAATCAAGAGAATAATGATCAGATGCTAGAATGCCGATGCCGATGTACGGGAAAGTAGGCTCGTTTAGTTCTTGACAGAACTTCTTGTTGTTGCCTAAAGATTGCACAACATACTAAATTTCCTATACAATGAAATGAAAATCTACCCTCACATTTTTTTTCTTCCTGGTACAAAACTTACAAAAACATATAAGTATTATACACAACATTCAATTTCATGATTACTGCTCCTCTACATCGAATACTTTCATCAGCTAAATATGTCTTCACACAAATGAAATTATTGCTCAATTGCACAATAAACAAACAATACATATTTAAAATGTGTTCATTTTTTTGAAAAAATAGCTGCATTTATTTCCTTCTAATGCGCTCCTTTATCCTCAAATATTACTATCATAAACAAATTGGCTAAATTTGTAAAAAGAAGGAACGTTCAATAGTTTTTGGCTTGAAAAAAATGAAAAGAAGGACAGTATCCTTTAGATTTACAATGTCTCTATAAATCAGATTAAAAAATATAGATGAGGATCTGAGGCTATTTAATTCGCATTAAATTTATTTTTGTAAATGCAGTATTAAGTAACTTTTATAGCTTATATTCTTGGATATACTTCAACACTAAAACTTTTTTTTAAATTATTTTTTGATCAAAGAATTCTTATAGCCTTTCAATAATTTTATGTAAGATTTTTTATGTATTGCATTTACGTTGATGTTCAAAAACGTTAAAATCGTGATTTAAGTTATAAAATTTTATAAATTCTTTCGATAAAAAATGCTTAGGATAACATTTGCCTCAGGTTCAAACTATTTCATGAAATTTCACAACATTTTTGCAGATCATACAGCTTCTGCACCGCTGAAATTGGCAGTTTGTAATTTAATAGTAAAATTAAAACTACTTTTTTTCATTAAAATATACTTTTAGAAAATATGCATGTAAACTTTTGACGAAAATACTAACATTTACTGTTGTATAATCACTAAAAAACTTCTTAAATAACTCGAATGTTACATGCTTTCGCAAATATTCTTTCACATTCAATATTTTAAGTGCCATAAGTAGTTTCGTACAATATTTTTTACGAAGTTATCAGCACCCAATTCATTTCATAACTTCCAATTTGCAACTATACACTTTTTCCGGCTTAAAAACCAAGTGGCTAGAGAAAAACACTTGGCATTTAAACCAGTCATTAACGAAGCATTGATTTCAATTAATAAATGAAAAGATGCAAATTGTTCATCTGTAGCATCAAATTCATTATATGAAACATTCAAGTTGAGCGAAGACATTTGCATATCATTATCAGAAGCTCATTTTATGATTTTCTAACGCGTAAATATATTTTAATAGAATTTTTTAGTTAGCATAAACATTTTAGCTCTTTTTACTTAATAGCAAGATTAAGCAAGTGTTTCCATGCCTATTGGCTAAAATAAAATGATTCAAATAAATTTATTCTTCTTCTTTAAGCTTTTTTTTTTCTTTAGTTCTTCTAAAATAAAAAGTAAACATATATACAAACTTCCAATTGTATACTTATGGCATAATTATTTCTTTTCAATACTGGGTTTAAGTTCCTTATTTAAACTCATTATTAAACTTGAATATTGCTAGTATTAAGTCGTAAAAGATTGAAGTTTTTTTTATCCTATTACACACAAAGAGGAACGTTATTGCATATAAAGTTGCAATAGTTTTTGCTACAAGCAACATTTGTATGATGCACAACACGCCTATATAGTATCCACTTTACTTAAATTAAATTTCAAACTTTCGGGATAATAATGAAAGGCAATAATTTGTAACTGAAGTGTAGTTGCTTTTGAGAGTAGTCTCCAAGCGTATATTGCCGACAATTTTACACGCGTAGTAATAACCAAAGAAGCTAGATATTTATTTTTATCAAAAGTTATAATTCAAAGAGTACAATTCAAGATGCAGATTTAAACAAAATGTAATTCTAATTGACTGATGGTGAAAGTATCGAACCTGCAACGTCAAAAAAAATATATATATAATAATAATAACAAGTTTACAGAAAACCCTTAAAACTTTTTATATTTTCACTTCTAGCTATCCGTATCATTAAACCACAACTCATTATTTAGCAAAAAGTTCTCTCATTTTGAGAAATGATACTGAAGATTAGAAACTGATTATTGAAAGTATAATGACGTTTGTAAAAAAATATCACAAAGTTTGACATTGAAGGCTGGATGCTTTTATCGTCAGTATTCAAATTGCAACATAAATTTTAAGCGAATATATGTCTCTACGTTGGGTTAAATTTGCAGAAAACACACTCATTCAGAAAATACACATCTCCGTGTTATATAAGTCCGTAAAATAAAATTAAACAAAATGCATACTTTCTAAAAGACAAAAATAAGGTGCTTAAGCAAAATAAGGTCAATATATTTGGCATTAAATTAAAGACTCCATTTTTTACCTTGCTAGAAAATATCACAAAATACCTTATTTACAGTTATAACAAAACGAACCTGTATGCATTGAAAGAAAGGTACAAGAGTGTTTTAAATCAATTCTTCGTAGGATAAACGCTTCGTAAGAAGATTTGACGCCTTATTATGAATGTAAGGAGCAAAAGGATACATATTTGCAAACTACTGTTAATAATCAAAACTTATTTGAATATTATAAACAGTCATTTGCAAAACTCTGGTTCTTTCTGTACATAGCTATACGTTTTTCGGCGGGAGCTATCATCGCTCTCTTAGCAGCCAACCAGGCTTAGCATTTGTTCAGCTGAAGCAACTAGAAGCAAAAAGATGTAAATACCAACAAAAATTTAGAGCTAACTAGTGTGAATTGTAGAGGAAACCCATCTGTTTTGAGGCACGATATGGTACCGGTAGCTCTGATAGGTGCTTCTAAACAGCATGGATATTAAAAACTTTTCAACGGGAGCCTACCTCGGGCTTGAACTTTATACGCGATTTACTCAAAACTGAAAGTTCACTTACATCCCTTTGCTTCTCATTTCCTCAACTATACTTTAACTTTAAAAGTTTAATAAAAGTAACAGGAAACCATGCAATTGACTCTAATTAATATCGGAAGATCAGTTTTCAGACTTCTCCGAGAGTTTCCCCGCCAAGTGGAGTACTTAAGGTTGTCACGTTCCTCTTCAAACATGTTGCACATATTCAGGATTGAGGAAGGAAAACCCGAAGAACTCTGTCTGGTCGAGGTTCATCATGAATAATTTGTCTGTCGGGGTGAGGTCTGTTTTCTCTGATGTGAACTGACGGTCGAAGTTACTTACATCTTTCCGATGTTTCTGTAAAAAATGAGAAAGCCATTTATTGCAATGCTTATTGTGTTTCTGCATCACAATCTCTATTAAAACATCTTTTAAAAAATAAATCAAATTATTACAGTCGCACACCATGTCTACCAAAGTTAATAAATGACACAGATGTGCCAAAAAAAATTTTTGGAAATTCATTAAGGCGTAATTGAAACAATGGTTTCAATTACCCCTTAATAATGAAATTTGAGTAACGAATTTATCGTGAATGCTCCAGCTCCTTTATTTCGTACAAGAAATTTAAAAATTGTGATCTACAGTCTTTTTTTTCTTCTGTTTTTTCCTTCACAATTTTTTATAGGAATAATCCTCAAACAGACATTTTTTTTTTTTTAAATTCTTAGTTTCAGTATTAAAAATATATATATATGAAAGTGAAGATATGAGCATTTAAATTGTCCGTTTACAGTAATTTTGTTAAGTTGAGAGAAAACATAGAACAATAGGTAGTTCAGACCTTGAAAGATTTTTATAAAACAAGCTGCAAAATATATTACTGGTGACTGATTTTAGCTTTGAATGGCGTCGTATATAATTTATATTAAAAGATTTTATGAATTTTATGATGCTCTTCATTTTAGAAATTATAAATGGTTTTTTTCGCTTTAAATTTATGATCAGGATACATTTTGAATACTGAATTATAATAATAAAGAACAGAAAAAAACATATGGTAAAAACTGCACCACGTTCTAAGCGTTTTTCTTATAGTTTAAAATATAGAGGTTCATTTTTGAACTATTTTAACTCTTATTGAAAGCCCTCTACTATATAATAGAACTATTTCCAACCCAGCAATGCTATGGGATTTCAAATCACCAGTGTCGCCCCTACAGCTCCTGCGGGTTCGCTCAAAGAGACACCTTGTACAGCTCTAACAATAATTATTCAAAAATGTTTCATAATAAAATATTTGTGCTTAACTTTAGTCATAGCTTATAATCACATATTCTGACTTTATTCTTTCCAATTACAATTCTTCATTGTGTGCATTGAAAAGTCTTCAGGATATTTTAGCAATGTCGGGAAAAGCAAAGAATTATTCTACCAAAGAACTATCTACAAATATTAAACTAGCGCACAATTAAGTGTTTTTGAAATCTAAACAAATCTAGCAAACTAATGATGAATATTTTCAATTCTAATCAGAAACGACTAACAAATTAAAGTAAAAGTCGTTTTATAAAGTTTTGATGCTCGAAGGGTGGTAAGGTTAGCGATCAACAGTTATTTAACTTACCCTCAATAACACAAAATGATCTTTGCACAACTGTAAATACAGAATATTTAGTAAGTAGTCTTCTTCCCTTAAATCAAAATCTTGTAAAGATATTTTACCAGACGAAAAAAAATAAGTTTTTATTGCGTGCATACATTGCAAACAAAAAAACTGCTATTGATGAAAGTCTAAAACTTGCAACAGTTGCTATTAAGCATAATTTTAAGTAAAAATTTTATTTATTCTTACAATAGTTTGAAAATTTTGACTGGAAACTGAAACTTTCGTTTTACACAATATTGTTTTATCTTTTCGTTCAAATATTTTCCTTGATTAACGTATTTATTAATTGCTCTCTTTCACCTCCTTTTCTAGAAACTGTCGAGCGATTTGCGATTTATGAAACCTCTTGACTTTTTTCAGTAAAACAGTAATTTTCAAAATTAGGGGACAATCGGAAAACTGACCCCCCCTCTCATCTTCACCACCTAAAAAAAGCATAAATCCTAAAAGAAGGCTTCAGATAATTTTTTAGTAACTCACGCTTCAAATGTAAAACAGTTTTAAGTTGTGTTTTTCTGTAACATGGCATTTTTCTTTTAAGTTATTTCCCTATACATAGGTAATTTTAATAAAATTGTTTATGGTCGAACGTTCTCCTCTTCAAGTTTGCGAAATAAGCTTACTCCGATGAATACAAATATGGAAGATAATAAGCAAATTCAGAGACCAAAGATAAGCTAATGGCAGTCCCTTTCGCACACTGTTTGCATAAGAAGTAGTTCAAATGTCACTTAGCTTAATTTACCTTTACGTAAAGTGAAATTATTGAAACAACTCTTACTTTTGGTGCGCACTTTATACCGTAGTAATTTTCTTTCAAGGTCGTATGAAACAGATTGACTTTTGTGATTACAAGAAAACTTAGCAAGATTGGCAATAAATAATGATGTTTTATTTAAACAGTCAATTACTCTGCATTTCAATAGAACTTAATTCTGTACCTCAGAACCAGACTAACGTAAGTCCATTTTCGTCATTTTTCGGTAGCGTGGAAAAACGATTGTCGAATACATCGTTTTTCCCCTCTACTGAAAAATAACGAAAATGGACTTACGTTAGTCTGGTTCTGAGGTACAGAATTAAGCTGTGAGCATAATATTTAACCAAGATATAGCTTGCAGGTACTCATGGTGTTCAAAATTTCACGTTATACAAATTACTTCAAGTATGTTGGGCCATTTAAAAGTTGTTTTCGAGATATTGTTGTATTAATGAAAAAACACGTATTTTTGTCACTAATTTGGACGATGTGGATAACGCTCACTAGTAGGAGGAGGAAAACTGACGATATTCAATGATGATCTTTACAGAATATATTTAAAAAAATTAGCTCCCCACTAATTACTTCCAAATTCGAATTATTTTTCACTCCCCAACCACTGGCCTATATTACATTACTTAAATGTCAGGCATTTTCCGAGGCATTTGCACTGACCGCTTATCCATTTTGCTAGCCTCCTAATTTGTAAGGAACAGATTTTAGAGAAATTCTGCTGTTTGTTGCTGAAAAACTTGAGGGGAAAAATCATACTGAAACTCGAATCCATTGTAGAAGAATATGAAGTATAACTTTTTCTTGAATCTAGTCATAGGATATTTCATACTAAGCATAATTTCTAACTTAAGCAGTTAAATAGTGACGTAAGTCTAATCTACACATTAGTGACAGCCCCCAAAGCAGAATACTTTGTGATGTTCTGCAACGTAAATTCATTTGATCAAAATTGTTCTGCAAGTACTTTAAGCACTGTACAGTACACGTAGAAACATGACCGTTTTCAAAAACCATGATCCTGAAATCAAAACGGTTTCATACAGGACTATGAAAGGAGTATTTGTTCAGTACTCAGTCTTTCTGCAGAAAAAAGCCTGAAATTAAAATTCCAGCCACACATTCTTGACAGAAAATGTAAAACCCTTCACTATGTCTGCTCCTCCAAACATCAAAGAGCTCTGAATGCTTTGACACCGCATTAGAAACAATGTTTTCACTCAGAATAACAGCACATGGCCAATAATGAGACCAAGTCTCGGAGGCAGGACGCTTAAGGGGCATAAAACAGGTGTAGTCAAACATAATTTTCTGCAAATATCTTTTTACTAAACATGTAATTTTGTGCAAATTCCGCAGATTTTGTCCAGCTTGAACTAAATTTAAAGTTCCTGCAAATGTCGCAAAAAAATCGACTTTTTGATTTTTTGCCTAATAAGTACAATTTGCAGAAATTGTTCTGAATTTCTGCAAAATTGTAACATTAGTTAGAAAACAATTAGTTAGAAATTCTACAGATTTCTGCAGAAAATTTTCAGAATTTTCCCTCACATTTGAACAGAATTGTTCTGCAGTTCAGATATCTGTTCTGCGACGTACGTTCCAAATTTAGCAGTATTCTGCTTTGGGGGTGACAGCCAATTAGAAAATGACTCGCAACACATTTGCGTGCTGATTAGATTAAAATTATGTAAAATCAATGACGTCCTCAGAAAGACAAAGTTTGAGATTATGTTTCAATAGGGGTCAAACCAAGTTGCTAGGTATTTTCAAATAATACTTAATACCTTGAAACGAAATGAAATAAAAATAATGACAGTGCGATATTACTCTAAAACAACGCGTACATAATATCGTTTGATAACATATACTCACAATTTTAGGTTTAAATGGCGGTTGGACTTCCCTATTTTCTATTTTAATCCAATCTATCCTTCTGAAAAATGGGTGAATTCGAATGTCCTCCTCTCCATTATGATTGCAACCTAGGCGCTTCTGAGGATTCCGTTGCAAAAGCTGAAAGAAAAAAGTTAAATGAAAATCATCATCATAAATATTTTTTCAGCCCTTTTGCTAAACGTGACGTTTTCGGTAAAGACTGCCTGAGAACTACCTGAGAAGGAGTTCAATAGTTCAATAATGTAAAGTTGCTAACAAATTTACCAAAAGCAGTTTATGATACAAGAAAAGGTAGCTACAGCTTTGTAATTTTAAACTAATTTAACTAACACCATTACAATATTGCTCTAAGGTTGTACGTTAAGTAAATAATATTCACTCACACCATACCTAGTTCAGGGAGTCTAAAAGCTTAACCTTTAATGCTTTACTGCTCATAATTGACTGCCTGGTAGCGGCTTGTACCAAAAGAAGACGCTTTCGTTATTTCCACTTCAAATTAATATTCAAAAAATTGAATAAATGACATTGCTTTCACTAGCCACCAAAGGCGTTGTTACCTTTGCCAAAGTTTCAAAATCACATAAAACATTTTTGTGGTGGTATGTCTTTGACATTATACACAGTCCAGTCACATTAATGTGACCACCTGTCAAAATCCAGAATATAACCATCTTTTTCAGAACGGGCCGCTGCGAGTCGTACAGAAAGAGAGACAGTTAGGTACCTGAAGGTGTTCACTGGGATGTTGAGCCATGCCGACTCCAATACCGTGGCTAGCTGCGATAGATTACGCGGGTGAGGATCCATAGCGCGAACAACCCAATCGAGATGGTGCCACAGATTCGCGATTGGGCTTAAGTCAGATGAGTTTACTAACCAGAAGAGAACGGTAAACTCATCCTGGTACCCTTCGAACCCCGCATGTTCACTGGAAGCCGTATAGCACTTCGCATTGTCCTGCTAGTAGATGCCATCATCCTGAGGAAAAACAATATTCCTATAAGGGTGAACATGGTCCGCAAGGCTAGATGCGTACTTGTATTGATCTATCGTGCGTTCCACAATGATGAGTGAATCCGTATAACTCCTTAAAAATATTCCCCGGACCATAATGCTCCTGCCTCCAACATGGACTGTTCCGGTAATGGTTGCAGGGTGTTTGCTTCCAGAAGTTTCATGCCTTCTAAGTCAGCATCCGTCTGCCTGATGGAGCATAAAACGTGATTCATCAGTAAATGCTACTTGTCGCCACTCAATGGACGTCCAGCTACGGTACTGGCGTGCAAATTCCAGGGTTCGTCATCGATGGACAGTAGTGATGGGCACAGGTGCATGAACCAGTCTTCTGCTTCGGAAGTCCAGACGCAGCAACGTCCGCTAAACAGTAATGTGGGAGACGATGTTGGTAGCCCCTTGGTTCATCTGGGGGGTCAATTGTTCAACGGAAGCCCGTCTATTAACCCGAACGCATCTCCGCATCCGTTGTTCGCCTCCGTTTTGCCACGTCGCTGATTTTGAATAGTCTCATTTTACTATGCACGGTACACTTTTACCACGACGGCAAGCGAACAGCTCAAAAACTCAGCCATTTTGGAAATGCTTCTACCCTTGGCCCAAAAAGCCAATGATCATGCCCTTTTGTACGTAGGATAAATGGCTTCGTTTTTGCATTATGCCAGCGATAGAAATGTTTTCCGAAGCCCTCACACACCTTTATATACCCTCAACTGCATTGTGCTACCAAGTGTATTCTGTGATTGGTTATTTAACGTCGATGTCAAAAGTACGTGGTGGTCACTTTAATGTGACTGGACTGTGTACATCAACGGCAGTGTTCTGGGGATTTGTCCCTTCTAGCCGCCTGCAGTTAATGAGCAGTACATTTATAATTGGCGCGGATGCGTTTCGACTTGAAACCACTTTCGCTCGAACCATTTTATGGACGACTTTTTCGCGCATTTACCGAAGTCAATCAGAGGGGAATTATTGACAATTTGCCAATAGCATATACGAGATTTCGGGTACAAAAAGGAGGAAGAAGAAATCAGGCACGTCATTTAGTGGGGCATGGGGGGGTCATTGCCCCCCCCCCCCTCCTGAGTTTGAGAAATCAATGTACTTACATATAAGTGGGCGTGGTTTTTGCTGATTTCCGATTAAATTGCATTGCGTTTTCACCCCCCCCCCCTAGAAAAACTTGAAATGACGTCCCTGGAAGAAATGGTGTTAAATAGACCTTTTTGACAAATATGTCCGCTAGTTAAAGCGGTACAGAGGTGAGAATGGGCATATTTCTTTCGGAAAAAATGACGAATCTTTCAGTCCAGAGACAGATAGTAAATTCACTTCTGTTCTCAAAGATATGCAGCTTCGTACAGATAAATGCGCACAGATGTTTAATGGTAGAAAGATATTTTAAAAAGGAAGTACTGCAGAAACGGCTGATATTAAGGATATAATGACCGCATCTGAGACAGACAAAATTTACAGAAACATTTTAAACTCTGCATTCATTTGTGAAATTCAACAAATAAATTAGATATAAGTAACTTACCCCTTTCAAAATTTCTTTAGATTCTTTCGAAAGGGATTTTGGGTAATTGATATTATGTTCTGTAATATTTGCAAAAAGCTCTTCTTCATCTTCTCCATCAAATGGCGGCTACAAAGGGAAAGCATTGCGTACAATCAAATCATTGTAATGAAACAACCTAAACTTTTAACTCTTCAAAACGCAAAAAGAAAAGCAATCAATAATGTTTTAAATAATTGGCACAGCAACTCATAAGTTCCTAATATAATTGTACTCAAAAGCAACTTTTTTTTATTTAGGCGTATGAAAAGGTAATCGAAATTATGACTTTTAGTTGAAATAATTTTTAATTTAAAACTATTTTTGAATCTGGATACATTTGTTATTGAAGTCTTGAGCCATTTCAGACAAATGCAAATGTTGCATATTAAAAATTAATTGCTACTTTCTAGCATAGTTTTTATATTTAACTAAATTAAGTCCGCTATAAAGTATTTCTCTACTACTGCAGTGATAGTTTAGGCAATAGTTATCGTAAATTAAAAGCAAACTAATTAGGTTTATGTAATTAATAGTACACAAAATTTCTGCATCTTAAATAATGTACTAATTTTATGTTAAGTCTGTACGAAAAGTTTTTAATAGCAATAACTAAAAAATACCACTAAATAGCATAAATATTTTATATTATGTTAAGTTCTCTATTGTAGAAGCGTCTTCTTAAAAATATATTACTTTGAATAAAAATCTTTAAACACAAAGTTGGGTTACTACTAGTCAAAATGTCACTTTGTCGCAGTACATTTAAGTTATGTTTTGAATTTCATAAAACTATCTAAGTATTCATTTCAGTACAGTATGAGGCAAAACATTTTAATTAATACAGTTCAAATGTGATAAGCAATTATTTCCACAGAAATGGTAATTTTACATGATAATTTTGTTTTCTTTACAAAATCATCGTAACTTATGTACCTAAGTTGTCCACGTCATAATCATTACTTAAATAAAGCATTTTCCACATTTTTTTTATCAAAAGAACGTCAAATGAACCTATCAAAGCAGCGGCGTACTCAGACAAATCATTTCAGGGGGTGCTGAGCCGAGACTCTTTGACATGGAGGGGGCACCTCATAAAATGTAGCTAATGGAGGGAAATGTTTCGAATTTGTGATATCAATATATCAATGCTAAGTTAGTGTGGCAAAAATACATCGCTAAAAAATATCATTATAATTTCTTTAAAAAAGTAAAGCATTTTGATGAAAACGGAAAATGATAAAATTTAAGTTTGAAATTTTTTTTCTTCATTTAGGCAGATGTTCCTAAATCACATGCTTGCAATATTTTCGAAAATGTGTGAGTTAATATTGTTAATTTTGCTATTGATTTTACTATTATTCCTAGTACTGGGTTTCAATGATGAATGAACAAGCATTAATCGGTGTTTCTGAAACTTCTATTTGCAATAAAAACTAAGAACATTGAATTGAATAAGATAATCATAAACGTGACATACAGTAAAATAGACGAGTCAGCACATTTAAAAAAATCTTTTCTTTTAATTTTGTCTCATACTTAATTATTTGATCTGAACACGTTTCTGATTTTACGACTTTAAAAAGAAAGGAAGAAAAAAAAAGAAGATTAAAGATAAAATAAAAGAAAAATCGTTTCGAAAATTTCGGAGGGGGCTGCAGCCCTATCAGCTAACCCCCTGAGTACGCCACTGTATCAAAGGCTTAGTTTCTTCTCAATAACCAGTTTATATTAACTTGAAAACGTGGAACAATGTTGCAGAAGGGTTATTGATTTTCAGGTTAAAACCCTGGCACAAACTGCCGTGATAAAAGATTGTTTGAGCTGTAGCAGTGTATTAATAGAACACTGATATAATTAACTAAGCTATTGGATTGTGAATGAACATTTTGATTAACCGCAGAAACTCACAAAAAGCATAAATCTCTTTTAAGTGCATCGGATCACGTATAGCCATTGAGCTGCTTACAGCGTTATAGCTGACTACTCTATGGTCGAATGAACTTAATTTCGCAAAATCGTTACCTAGAACTTGTCAAAAATAGCTCACTTCAGTATTTTTCCTCCCCTTTTAACGCTAGTGTAACATATAAAACCAATAAAAAATTATTTGTCCTATGCTAAATAAGATTTATACACTGCAAAAAAAATACTGTTGTTTTTACAGTATAATACTGGCAGCCAAAGTTCTAACTTAAAACTGTAAAATGCACAGTAATAAACTGTAAAACGAGCAATTTTACAATTTCTTACTGTAAAGTTAGGAATTTAACAGTTTATTGCCGTAACATTTAGCAGCATTATACTGTAAAAACAACAGTATAATACTGGCAGCAGAGGTTCCAGTTTAAAACTGTAAAGTGCACGGTAATACGCTGTAAAATTAGCAATTTTACAGTTTAGTGCTGTAAAATTAGAAATTTCGTGCTTTAAAATGAGACATTTTACAGTTTATCACTGTACAATTAGCAATTTTTACAGTTTATTACAATAAAATTAGCTGTATTATACTGTAAAAACAACATTCCTTTTTTAAATTGTAGAAATTAATTATTTCAGTAAAAAGCATATACATTTCTTCTGCACTTTAATACGATTATATGATGAAGTGTTTGTTTAATGTTCAGTGCAGTTAATCAACATAGTTAACTTGAAATTAGTTTGTCTAATATTTCACATTATTAATTAACGCAGTTAATATGCAACGGGTTTGGCTAATGTTCATCATATTTTATTAACATCGGTAACGTTGAATTGTCTAACGTTCAGTATTTTCAATCAGCAGAGCATTACATTAAGTTTAACGATGGTTCGCCTAATGTTGGATTCGTAATCCAATTCGATGTTTGTTTATTTAATTTTTTATCTTTAGTCTTAGTTTCTTGTAAACATAACTTTATTTGAAAATGTCTCTTTTTCTTATCTTTTTTTTTTTTTTGTTAAGCAATTGATTTTGTAGAAATTTGAGGAGTTTTTTTTTTTTCTTCATTTGTATTTATTTCTTATTTTATGTTCAGAACAATTGCTCTCATTTTGAATTCTAAAACATATTAACCTGTTGAATATACGTATAAAGACTCATTTGCGAATATTGAACATTGTTTTGGCCCAAATCGTTATAACATGACTTTTATGAGAATTCTTTTAAAAAATGCCGTATCGAAAAAAAATTTTCTTTTAGCTATAATCATGTGAAATAAATAATCACCATGAATTCTCCTCAGTCGAACAAACTCAACAAGTTGCAAATAATCTCAACAAAATTATAACCGAAAACTCTCCAAGAATTAGAAAAACCTCAAACACAAAAAAAAAAAATTGAGATAATTGAAAAAGTTTTCACTCGTGTCGTTTTTTAACTCATTTTTGCCAAAAAAAATTTGTTTGGACGAAGTAAAAAAAGTTAACATATTTATACTTATAAGATACAAAAAACAAAACGCTCACTGGTACAGTTTGAACTACTGTTACCAAAAAAAAGAACATGAGTCTGAAAATGGAAATGCGAAGTCTGTGAGAAACGTGTGACGTTTGCCTACATTTGGCTCATTCAGATCACTTCTTATCAGTGAATGAGTCGCAACTTATATGATTTCATCATTTCTTTGCTTGTCCACTGTTAACAGTTTACATTGATATTCTTCATAGGTTAAATCACTCTTCTTCATTTTGCAAAAGTCTTTCATCCTATCACTTTCATTTCCGCATAGTAAAAATTTAACGACGTTGCCACGATATTCTGTTTTCTCTGTAATGCTTATGAACCAAACGACTGTGTGTGCATCCTTTCTTTTAAACTATCCATTGTCTCAGAAAATCATGTCGACTAATGTCCTAAACAACACTAGGTGATGAATCATCCTACACAAGAATGGATTTGGCGAGCGTGCCCAAAAATAGCATTTCCTTTGTAATTTAAATGGACTAGTTGACTGCATCATTATTTATCAAATAATTGAATGCTAAAACAACACGTAAAATAATAAACGATAAAATAGGGGAGACCGGGGCTTTTTCGCATAAGGGGTACGTTGGCATTGTGCCTTTATTTTTTACTACACAGTCCCCACTATAGTGAAAACTGCAAAGTATTGAATGTGACTAGAGCCGCCCGACGCTCATCTGGATAGAAGATTAACTCTCCCTTCAGATGAGTAAGAACCCATCTTTTGCAGTTGACATGAAGCATTTGTAACCTACTTACAATGCTCATACCTCTGTTTTAAAACTTTTTTTTGATATATTACCTTATATTATATTTAAGTAAATATTTAAAAAATAAAAAAATGTTATATTGCTGTAAATTTATCATTTCAAACGACGTTATGCCAACATACCCCGATGCATCTGCCAACCTACCCTGACTTCGGGGTAAGTTGGCACTGTTGACAAGCCTTCGGAGAATGACTTTCACGATTACCCAGTGAATTTTAGATTATGTTCCTAGTGGTTTTTTGTAGCCAAGATGTTACCCTATTAGAGGCATAAATTACTTTTGCCATAAGTATAACAGAAAAAATTAGAAAAATCGAGAAGTAAAAGCTATGCCAAATAGCCCCGGTCTCCCATCCGTTATTACCACCTTTTAAATGTAAATTAGTACAATTTATTGTAAAAAGTAGTGTTATATATAAGCATTTAACAAGAAATATTGTATACGTATTTAATGATTATTGTTATGTACGTTATTAATACGTCTATAATAATAATGGATTGAAAGAATACTTAAAAAATAATATTGCAACAAAACAATGTACATATTGAAATTCATAATTTCATGAAATTGTAATGGATAAGTACCAAATTCACACTGATTTTATTTTTAAAAGTAAATCTTAATCTTTTGTTACACAAAAGCACAAAAAAATGATATACAATGATAAAACAAGATTAAAAAAAAGGGGGGAGAGTGGTGCTTGCTCATAAATATAACAGATTTCATGCTTAAGTAGCAGCATTTGTGATATGGCAAGATCATAAGCAAAATACAAAGATGTTTAAATAAAAGGCTATTTTTAAATTCATAAATTTTTTCTAAAAGCACTTTTTGTTTCTTATTCTCACCTGGCCGACAAGCATTTCATACAAAAGAACACCATACGCCCACCAATCGACAGATTTCCCATACGGTTGGTACAAAATAATCTGAAAAAGAGGTAATTAAATCAGAATTATGTGATTACTTGAAAGAAAACTAGACGGGCCTCAAGAAAGAAATAATTTCAGTAAATGTGAAACATTGAGCATTTTTTGACATGTATGATGGACAAAAACGCTGAGATAAGGAGCTTTTAATAATCTTTAAATGAGTCACTCCCAAAGCTAAACCACTCGAATCTATACAATGGTTCCAAGCTGTAAAAGTTGTATCAGGGAAAGGTGAAAGTTTTAGGCCAAGTTTTAAGTTAGAGGCCAATATTTGCTGTTAGCACCAGTCATAAATTGATATGCTGTTTATAGATACATACAATTAAATCAGATGTTTGTGTGTAGCACGATTCCCGGGGAAAAAGTTAAGCTTGGAAACATGATATTTGGTATACAGAAGCATCTTTTGCTGAAGATGTGCACCTTAGAGACTGATTTTAAATAAATTAATTAGAGATCAAAGTATTCAGTGCTTTAGGAGACTTTCAACACTTTTAATCCAAACGAATTGTTGTGTTATTCGATAGTTTTATGTCGTAATTAGCAAAACTCAATTGTATTATCCTTCTTATTTTTAAGAATCTGTGACAATAAAATGTCCCCCAAAATACAGTTCAAATTAAAAATTTAATCAAATTTAAACTGCTCCTAAATGTGGCTCCTTTTGGAGTGGTTTGAGAATTAAAGGCTGTTTGTACAGCCCTCAATACGTAATCAAAGAGTTTTAAAAGAGTGGGAATATTTTTAAAGAATGGGAAAAGAATATTTGTTTAATGCATTATTTTAAGTTAAATGCATTTTTGTGAAATCTCTTGGTTGAAAGAAAAATGATCGATTGAAATTACAAGGCAAAAAAAGGGTATATTGTGCGCTTTGTTTAGAGATAAAGATATAGTCTGATAAATGAAGATTTTAACAAACCCTATTGCAGGAATAATTATACTTTAAGAAGAGTTTTCTTGATATTAATATTAATAGACACATATTGATAAATATAGATTTATAAAAATAGATATAAATAAATCAATACAAAAATAATATAGATAGACAAAGATATATATTCGTAGCTAGATAACTCTTGCAACTGACAGTCCGATCGTCTGCAAGTTATTTTTAACTTTTTCCTGCTTTGAATAAAATTAACAGAACTGAACTGAAATGAATAACGCGATGAAAATAATAACGAATTGATAGAACGATTAGACACGATTAATTTATGATGGAATGTTCTGATTTGTTTTTTGCTGCAGTTTTGAATTGTAAATGGCTAATGTGTAAATAGTTAATTTTAAATATAATATTTGATGGAAAATGATTTCTCTTTTTTGAATACTCTCCACAAGCACCCAACATGAAGCGGAAAGTAGGTAAGATTTTACCTTCTTAAAATTATTTTTAAAGATCCGCTAACACAATAACAATTTAAATAATTTGTATACTCGTCAAATTTATTCAAGCAGTCACTCAAGGTTGAATTCTAAGAGTAGAAAGTTGAGTACTATAAAATACGAATAGCGTAGAAAGGTGAATTATCCAGCCATCCGAAGGTGCCCAGTTTATGCGATACAATAACCGCTTGCGATTAAAAAACGAATAAAATCTACTTATATTAAAAACTGAGTATCTTTCTCACTATCTTTCTTTCTAACTATCTTTCTATCTTTCTATGTCACGCTTCTTTCTCCTGAACGCCAATGAACTGAAAGTCGAACCAGGTACCGATAGATAGGTAATTTTTCAGGCTTCATTAGTTTCAATCTATATGATTATACGATTTTAATTAGCGAAGATATCAATTAATAAGTAGTCAAGTTTAAAGCGATTAAGCCTAATAAATGATTAAACGTCCAAGACATTTATTTCTTACCGTTGCCATTTGAATAAAAACGTTAATTAAATTATTGAACTGTTTAAAATTCCAAGATATTTATTTCCTACCGTTGCCATTTTGAATTAAAACGTTAATTAAATTATTGAACTATTTAAAATTCCAAGATATTTATTTCTTTCCGTTGCGATTTTAAATTAAAACGTTAATTAAATTGAACTTTTTAAAATGAAAGAGTTATTTTTTTCCATTGTCATTTTGAATACGTGTTATAACACAGTTCTAACAGTTGTTTTTATTCTAATTATTAATGACATTTTTTCTCTGGTACCATTTTGAAAATGTGTTTTTAAATAAAATTGCAATTGCTGTTTTTAGAAGGGATTTTTTTTGGCTGCGATCCAAATATTAAAAGAACTTTTTCGTTTGGAATTTTGAAATTAATTTTACAGGAAGAAAGCGGTTTGGATATAATTGTTTTTGGAAAGGAATTTTATTTGTTATTTAGGGAGAGTGCTAAGTATGCGCTACTTGACATCGTCTTTATTTTTGAGGAAGCATGCGCAAATAATTCGATTGATTCTTTGATGCAGGAAAGTTTTTTAGCGAGCCGCTTTAGCGGGGAGTAGTTTATTAAACTTTTCCTTGGTACTGTAAAGGCGAGCCGCCTTGGCGGCGAGTAGTTTATTGAAACTTTCCTCGCTACTGTAAAGGCGAGCCGCCTTGACGGCGAGTAAACTGTTTAAACTTTTCTCATTACTTTAAAGGCGAGCCGCCTTGGTGGCGAGTAGTTTTCTCAAACTGCCTTCACTACATTACAGCCCGTGCAACGCCGGGCCACGCAGCTAGTCTACTTATATTAAAAACTGAGTATCTATGTCTGCTTTTTTCCTTTGAACGAGCTGAACTTACTGACTCTGTCCTCACCATCTTGAAGGCGTGAAGCATCACAATAATTCGAATGATTTTTTTATATAGGAAAAAAGTAAAGGCGTGAAGCACCTGTTAGCGAGCCGCCTTGGCGGGGAGTAGTTTCTTGAAATTTTCCTCACTACTTTCAGGGCACGAAGTGCCCGTACAACGCCGGGCCACGTGCGTGGTATATCTTGAAATCGAATGAACATTAAATTATATCAAATAATATAACTTTAGAATGAGGTAAAAGTTAGAGAAGGGGGACGTTATGCATCAACATGCCACAGGAAGCTAATCTAGCTGCCCTGGCAGCTAGTTATCGATTATTATTTGTCCTTTAGAAACAAAGGGATTAATATAAGGCTGTTTCCTAATACAGGAATTTATATTTTTCAACCTTTTAACAGTAATCAATGTCAAAAAGATTGAAAAAAAGAGCGGTGATAATTGTGTAGGCTTTCGTTTCGGTTTGCAGTTCAGTTCTTATCGCATTTTACTCATGGGTTTTCAAGTACAAAACGTGAAACTGGAGGTTTTTTTCATTTGATAGAATATTCGAGCCAAAACACATGGCACAAAAGAAACCAACTGAAATTACCGTTCTAAAGTAAATATTTTGTTAATTAGTAGTATAGAAAGTTACCTCTGGCGCTATGTAATCAGGAGTTCCACAGAACGTTTTTGTTAGCTTATCCCCGATGATTCCTTCTTTGCACATTCCGAAATCAGCAATTTTAACGTGGCCATCTGAGTCCAATAAAACATTGTCGAGTTTTAAATCTCTATAAATTGAAAAGAAAAACACATTTATTTGATTAAATACTTTAGTTACCGTTAAGAGAAAGAACAAAAAAAGAAAAAAAGTATTTTTTATAAATATCTTTTAGTTTAAATTAAGGAGATAAAAATTTAAAATGGTAAAAATCCCTGATCAGTCCATCCCCCGAACTACTTCGTCTTTTCTTTCCCAAGCTACCAGAAAGAGCAATTCAAATGCTTCCTCGCAGGTCCACCATCCTCTGCTACGGATGGTGTAAGTAATCGGTCTTTGCCCCTCCTGGTGGTGGCACCCACGTCTTACGCCTACACACAACACACACACAGCTATCGCAACTCGTGATTGCAATATAATTTTAATCCAAAATGTCAGAATTATTTTTTTCCCTTGAAGTAAAAAAAAAAAAGCTTAAAGCAAGTTAATAACGTAGTTTTTGGCAATTATTTAAAAAAATCGATATTTTTATTGATTTATTTTTCCTATAACGTCAAAAAAAAACAATATACAATTGCATAAGTACATATGCATTTGCATATTATTCAGGATCTAATAATAAGTTATCGTCGTAAGGAATCATAGCAAAAATAACCTAAAATTCTAATATATAAATGAACGCTTTTTGGAAAAAAAAATGATAAAATGTCTATTCCTATTTGTAAAACAACATTTATTTAACTATTTGTCAATGATACTTTATCAACGGTGAATAATACTCTAAGGTGAATAAGAGACAATCCCAGCTTCCAGCCTTTGTACTTAATTGCACAAAGTAGAGAAAGTGTTAAAATCAAGATTTTTTTTAAATCTCCCCCTCTTCAATCTGATTTCGACCAAAGTTTATCTTTTATTTATCCCGGAAAAAAATAATATTGGGAGAGAAAGTGTGTGTTGCGATTTTTGAAATCCTCTCTTTTTTATCGTAAGAATTACTGTGATGTTGAAATAAACACCATCTCAAGCGCAGTTTCCTTTTGAACAACCATATTTGTCGTTCATTGTAAACGTGGTGTATCTCTAATTGTAATTGATTTTAATATGCCATATTGACAAAAAAAAACCTTTGCAAATGTTTCCTCGGGCAAAAAAAAGGAACAAGTGCTCAGCTACTATTAATCAATAGATCTATCTATCTATATACTATTAATCAATAGATATCTTCGGTAAATTACTTCGCTTCATTTTTATACTAAAATACATATATAACTGAATGTGTTACCATTTATCAAGCAACTAAACACTTAAAAAATATGGAACTATACCACTTTTATCTTGAATAATACCTATCTGAAATTTTAGTTTTATTGCATTAGCGTATAGACCGCAACAGCTTAATTATTCTGCACCACCTTGTATCTCTAAGACACAATTGACACTAAGGTGGTCAGCTATTCCATAACGCATATACAAGGACTCAAAACGCGTGGTGGACATTTTAAAAAACTTTTGCTGACATAGCAAATGCCGATGTTTCTAATAAAGCGGTTTTCCTACTTTAACTTTAGAATTATAACTTAAGATATAACTTTAGAATTATAACTTAAGATATAACTTTAGAATTTATGTCTCATTAAAAATGGATACAACTAAGTTAATAACTGGTTACATAAATCGACAAAATAAAAATTAAAGTCATCATAAAATTATTACCTCAGTAAACCTCTAGTTATCAAGCAAGTTCTTAAATATTTCATGATTTTAAAATGACTGTCATGAAATTTATTTATAAATTTGTAGAGAAATTTACCTGTACACGACGCCTCTGTTATGCAAGAAAAACATACCAATGGCAATTTCTGCTGCGTAAAACCTAAAAGAGTAATTGAAAATTTATAAAATTAAATTCTGAACTGATTAAACCAGATAAATGATATTTATATTACGGGAAAATGTAAAGACTTTTGCGAAAGAAGAACTATTTTTATTTATTTATTAATTTATTTCAGTCACTTTATGTAATCAATAATTAAAAATCACCAAACTCACAAGCTCCATCAAAACTTTTCAACATCTTCTTAAGAGTTATAAAAACAAAGGTACTCAGTAATTAGCAAAAAGTTTCGATCTAAATACGCCTTTTTTGCCGCATAACCAGCGCTGTAGTTGAATGCGGTAACGCATGGTAACGCTGTTTGACGCTGCTGTGAAAACTCAAGGCAAAAAGACTACCGAAAAGTGAAGAGAAAACTCTTGATTTTTAAAGAATACTCATTAATACATACAGTTTGAATAACTAATGATAAACTAAACTAAATAATATGATTTAAAAACCTTCAACTAGAAAAATGCAATAGTTATAGCATTTGTGCATAACAATTTTTTGTGAATGAAACGTTATGTTTTGGGTATTTTAATGGAAACTTATTGAAAAATATTGAGAGTAAATATTTAGCATAAGTTTCCGTAAACTACTTACACTGCAACAGGTTCCTTAAATTTCCCGCACTGTTGAATTTGAAACATAAGATCTCCACCATTTACATATTCCATTACAAAATATAGTCTATCCTGTAAATAAGATAAATAAATTTATCAATAAAGATGTATAAATGAATTATGCTTCAAAATAGCGGATAAACACATTTTATGGAAACTTATTTTACTATCGTTCTAAAATAAACGAGTAAGAAAATCTCATTATATTCCTAACTAGTTTATCATTCCCAGAAGCATGGATGGCTTTTGCACCAAACAAAGGGGAGATCAACATGGATGTGTGAGGTTGGGAGAGGCCCTTAGAACTCATTTTTGTTTTATAAATGTATGCTATACCATTGAATTTTATCAAAACTTATTGACTGAACCTTCATAAGGTGTAGAATAGGAATTAAATAATCGGATAGATGATCACTATCGACTCTTATTCCAATTTAAAGCTTCATTCTCATAAAAAAATCTGAGAAAAGTTCACTTCTATGGAAATTTTGGTTTTTAGTTTCGAAAAATAAATCAGCCCATCCTGAAAAAAAAATAACGATCGTTACTTGAAACGATCTTTACTGAAAAGTGTGGGGACAAGGCCCCTTTAGTTTTAAAAGTGAGGGGGCGGTTTCCCCCCTTGACTCCTTGTACGAGCCGTCTATGCCCAAAAGTACTACTTTTAAAATACAGTAAAACTTCGGTAATTCGACACGTAGATAATTCGATCACCCGGTAATTTGACATTTATTTTTCGGGCGGAATACTAACTTCAATGAGCGAAAACCTTCCTAATTTGACACACAATTGCATTAACACCTACAAGTAGACCTCCGCTTGTAATTATGGTAAACTATTTTTCTACCTACAGTACATTCCCGATTATCCGTGGCATTGAGTGGCACGGGTATCGCGGATAACGAAAATAGCGGATTACCAAAAAAAAGCATAAATTAACGGGGAAAGAAGATAAAAATGTCTTAAACAATCGCATTACACTTAAAACGTGATATGTACAAATAGTGACGATAGGCACAGCATAAAAAGTTATTTGCATTTAAGGTTCTCAAACAAAAAAATTCATATAGAAACCGTTAAGCCAAGCAATGTAAAAAGAATTTTCTATTAATAGATAGGCACAGAACTTACATAAAGAACATAGATGCAATAAACTTGGCGAGCGAGAGCGGTATAATAATACTTTCTCTTTAAGCATACCATGCACGTATATAAGGTCTTTATTCAGTCTCTATCTACATATTTTAATCGAGCATGTGATGCATGGATGCAAGAACATCTAATGAGATCCATTACCCAATATCGTGTAGAAGAACTGTTTTTTTTTAACTCTTATGGGTAAACCACAATCAAGGCCATGGCAAATGTTATGAGTTGAATCCTAAGAACCGGCGTTTGGCCTGTTAATTGACATGTGTTTAATGGCATTGACTTGAATGGAGCAGAGTTAAAGGTAATTAGTCCAGATAAAACTACTCAAAGTGAACAGGCTACATTAGGGTGGTTCACAAACCTATGGTAAAAAAAAAAAAATTGTCCTAGAGGTAACGGCTGTGGCTCATTTTTTTACCTTTATCCACCCTAATATACTGCCAAAATTTCAACCTCCTACTTAAATAAAAAGACGGTGCTCAAAGCTCAAACATTTCTCCAGTTTTTGTCAATTTCAAACGTTTTTCGGTTGAGCGGCAAAAAAAAAATTCCGGGTGTTTGCTATCATTTTTGCTGATTCTTATGTTCAATGATCCCCTGAATCCTAATATGGCCACCCTTTCCCCCCATTGTCTCCCACTCTTCGAAAATAGCGCCCCCATCCCCTCCTATTTTCATTAGATTTCGACAATTTCGTTGATATTATGTCGAGGGGAAGGAAGCAGAAAATTTACCATTAACATTCTTCTATAGGGCTAGAGAGGTGAAAAGTTCAAAATCATAAACACTTTTTGCAAGTTATGAGACCCATGGGGGTATTCCCCCCCCCCCTTCGTAAAATATTTAACATATCATTAACAACTCATTTTTTCCAGCTTCAAAATTTTACACTTATTTTTTTGGTGCAACACAATAATATTGAACTGCTTCTATGACTCCCACGTCCAAAACATTTTTCTAGCAGTAAATTTTTTTCTAAAATCTTGAAAACATCGCATATGAGTAGCATCGCAGATATAAGAAACAGCAAGAATGGTGTCAGATACATTAGAAGTTCATTTTGTGCCAAGCATTGTTGTTATACTGAAATGTGCTAGAAGTTTTTAAATAAAGCCAAAATATTTAAACTTATTGCTATGCAATTCAACTTTCTATGTATATTAATCTATAGATTTTTTTGAGACAGATACTTTTAGCGTTGAATATTTCATTGTCTCAGCAAGGATAAATACTCAATTTTATTCAACAGCAGGTAAAAGAAACTGCTTATTGTCCTCATTATTGAAAAAAAATTCTGTTTAATTCTTGAATTATTTGAACATTTTCCTCAGCAACGTTATTTACCATTATTTATTTATTTTAATTTTTTTCTTTTAATTCTGTGATTGATATTATATTTGCATTTGTTGGGGCGTAGGAAGAAGAATGTTAGAAAGTAATCTCTAATATTCATGTTTGAAAAAAAATCCAATTGCTCTGTACTCGCATCTTTATTTTTATAATAACTTGCTTTTCTTTCAACTAGAATTTGATACGAAAAACTAGGTCAAACTAATTAATTCACCAGAAAGGTGTCACAAGTACTTTAATAAAACTGTCCTAGTTGTTATTTCAATTTTCAGGGCGTTCATATCTTATAAGGTTTTTTCCAAGTTCAGATATTCCCAGAAGTTTTAATAGCGAATGGAGCATCTATTAGTGTTCAATCTACTTGTTGTACTGTACAGAAAGGCGCTGAAACTGTAGAAAGTGTTGGATCTAGGTTATTTCTCTCATGATTAAATGAAAAATCTCTTTCTTATATAGGAACATAAATATTTTGAAGAATATAAGAGACTGAATTTTCTCAGATAGGCTCCCTATTTGACTAATAATAATTCAATTATCTCTTTATAATCAGCAAGAGTAATCATAGATTTATCTATAGATTAATAAAAAGCTCACAGTGTTGAAGCTTCAAACTTGTTAAAGTATTTTTGAAGTTCTATGTGCAACATTCTTTTTTTTTTTTTTTTTTTGTTTAATTCTTTGCCAAACATTTTTTCGCTTTAAAGTTATTAAAAAGAATAGAACATGTGAGGAATATGATGGCCAAAGTAAGCATGAAGTAAATATCTTTGCCTAAGTTTCAGATTAGTTCTATGACAGACTAGCTACAATTGTTTATTTTGTGCAATTAGTTTTTATAATTTAATTCATTCTTCTTGTGATACTGTTAGCACTATTAGTTTGAAACTTTAAACCTTGCAATTTTTTCTCTGCATCCCACTACTTTAAAAACATAAAAAAACATTTTGCACAGTTTTTCCACAACTCTATTTTGGCAAGCATAAGTTTTGAAAATCATAGTACAACATGTAGACAAGTAGTACTGCAATCTACATTGTATGCTGCGATCTACTAAATAATCAATTGTATCAAAGGTGTTGCTATATAGATTCAAACGATTAAGAAACTTTCCAATTATTTGAACTAATATTTATGCGTTAGAAAATGAGAATAATTGGGAAAAAAATCTCTTCCAAGAAAATGGTCTCTATAGTCTGAAAAGTTCAAAAATTGTGAAAATTACGAAAAAGAGGAAAAATGAAGGGTGTTTGAGCACCATCTTCCATTAAGAGTAGGGAGCTGAAATTTAAGGGGAGTGATCTCACACATAAATGTAAAAAAAATAAGGTGCGCCTTGGTCCATAGCAAAAAAAAATTTTTTGAACCACCCTAAGGCTACATGTTCGGTGTAAGTTGTACTGTTGTACACCATGTTCAAAAACTAGCTACGACTTAAATTAGTACAAGCTCTGCCGAATCATCGGATAGTTCTCCTCAAAACATAATTGTCAACTCCAACTATGATTTTGTAAAGCCCCAGCTCACATATCACCTTACCTAAAAATTAGAAAGAACAAAAAGGAAGGCTATCTCAGCAATCATTCTGACGCCGTATGAAAGAAGCATAGAACATAAAAAGTCACACAAGAAGAAGCAAGAAACTGCACAAAACAACTGTTATTGCAGTATTTGCCATAGAGATAAAGTGTAAAACATGATTAAGTACATGAAATGCCATCGGTGAGTTTATCAACACTACCTAAGTGAGACCAAAGCAAAGGAAATTCTGTTACAAATCCTGGAAAAATATGTATAGTTCAAATACAAATTATTCCATGATTTCCTGCACGGTCCAATTTAATAAGCGCATGGTTCAATATAGGCGCATATATTCCTAAATTGCACTTTTGCAACATTTTGTAAGATAATTTAAAAAAAAATAATTTCCATATTTTTAGAAAATATAAGCTCCTAGGGCGGTTCCTGATTAAATTTAGCTTACAATGCCCTATTTTGTATTTTTGTTTTGCTTTACATTGAGCGACACAGGCCTCCTGTTCTTAGGGGGTCCAATATAGGCGGTCCTCCCCTACTATTTATTTTTTATTGTTTACTTTTCAAAACGTAATGAAGACAAATTATTCACGAGAATTGCTTATTTTAAGGTGAATGGCAAGCACTAGTAAATAGGTGAGACAGAACGCTCCATTGTAATTGAAATTATGGAACCTCTATAACTTGACACCGATTTAACTTGACATGTTTTCGTATCCCTTTAAGGTGTCGAGTTACCAAAGTTCCACTGTACATTCAATTATTTTGGATAAAAACAGAATATATCCAACAAAAACGTATAAAATAGATAATGCAAGGTTTTGTCACCTGAAACACACCATTGTCTGGAAACACGAATGCAGTTGGACAAGGAAAGGAGGTTTATTTGCTAGAGCTAAAATTCGTTTTTCCACCATGGCGCACTCTACGTCATCGTCTTGAATGATGATGTCTTTTTTAAGAATCTTTATGGCATACAGCTCATCGGTTCCTTTTCTTTCAGCGAGCATGACCTACGAAATGGTCGTTTATCAAAAACTTTTACTCAGCCCATTTACATTGTATGCATTGCCTACACTTCAACAATTTGTATAGTTCATGGTGAATACTGTGAAAATTTGAAAAATAAAACTTGAACTTTTTAAAAGCTTCTGTAATGTACATTAAATACGCCAAAAAACTTACGATTTAAATTTTAAACTGTGCCCAACCAAGTTCATGATGCTACGTTAATTAGAAATGTATGCGGTACCTTAATATTATTATCAATATTGACGCATTGTTAAAATTTCACAACTGAGAGGAATTATTTTCAAACTTTAAGTAAACATTATTGATTCAGATTACAAAAAATAACCAGAAAATATTGCATCACCAATGTTTTGAACGTATTGTAGTATTTGTGTATAATTAGTTAAAAGTAGCATTGCGTAAAATCTAGATCTTTTGTGCTAACAATACTTTACTGATAGATTTTTAACTGGAATAAAATTAATAGCTCATTGCAATCTTTAAACACGGCTTCTCAAACTTTTAAGATGATTGTTCAATGATGACTACTACAATATTTCATCGTTCATTTTTTAGAGTAAAACGGGTTATCTCTTTTTATATTTATTTGGTTCCACCTTTACATTTTTAAAAACTGATATTTTCCGTGTCCATCAACAAAACTAATTTCCTAGTTGAGCCCTTTAAAAAAATAAATTACCAATTTGTACTTTTGCGTAAGAGCAAAATTTGGTCATCGATTACACTAAGGCTGCATCTTACTCAGCATCGTCATTAGTAGTAAAAGTTCATTTATCATTAACGGTCAGGCAAAAATTCACCCTTTAGAAGCTTTCTAATTGCTGTAATTAAGTTTACCCCGGATGAAAATATTTGAAGTATCACTAATTTAATGAAAAACCTCAAAAAAAAAAAAACTTTCAAAATAACACCAAAATTAATAATATTACAATTAACAATGGTTAACATTAAGTTTAAAAAAATAAAACAGGAATAAAAGATATAATTTTAAAGTTTAATGCAAAGCTTTAGAGAAAAAAAGGATTTCATCATTTGTGCTCATATATTTGTAATATGAGCAAATCTAGTTAATATTTTGTCTAAGGATTTATTTATTTATACATTATTTTTAATAATAATTTAAACTGTAGCTTTTTCTCAAACTTTCGTAGTTTTTAACTTTTGCAACTTTTTTAATTTTATCAATCAGTTTTGGGATCAATTTTCGAAAGTTTCAATTTGAGAGTTTGCTTTATCAGCATTTACAGATAATGTTTTTAAAAAACTGTTTCACAGTGCTGTTTTTGTTATCTTTCTTGTATAGCTCTTTTTTTTTACACAAAAGAGTAGTTCATTGGAACTTAGAAGCAATTAAGAACAGATTTTGTTGTAAATTTATGACTAGTTTACTTTTTATTTATTTGATTTTATCTCAATTATTCTCTCAGACATTATCTTAATTGTAACTATTACTTTATTATCGAATCTTCTTACACAAGATGAATCTGTTAAATCGACCCCCGTAGAACGTGTGGGAAAAAAGGTGATTTCTAAGTAGAGTACAAAATGACACAAACCTATCTAGAGCTAGTATCGGAAGAGTTTACGGTTGAGGAGACACACTTTTACAGTTGAAATTCAATTAACCACCTGAAGTCGATAAAGGGCTTTTTAATATCACCATTTTTATTGCAATCTACAGCTCAACACTACCACTTAACGAATTGTCCTACCTGCCATTTTGTAAAAAGTCTGTTGAAAATTCTACCTTTATTGGTCTGTTTTTTTTTTCATGCGGAAATTACCTTTTGTTAATCACGATTTTAAAAAACCTTCAGCAATTTTGATGATGTAAACGGACTCACACTTTCCAAGGTTAATTGAGAGAAGTTAAGTGTTGTACAAACTATTTGGATCATTAACCTTCTAGCAAAACCGCTACACTGCAAAAAATTAACTGTTGTTTTTACAGTATAATACTGGCAAACAAGGCTCCAGTTTGAAACTGTAAAATGCTCAGTAAGAAACTTTAAAACTAGCAAGTTTACAGTTTCTTACAGTAAAGTTAGCAATTTTACAGTTTATTGCTGTAAAATTTAGCTGTATTATACTGTAAAAACAACAGTATACTACTGGCAGTAGAGGTTTAAGTTTAAAACTAAAATGCATGGTTATAAACTGTCAAATTAGCAATTTAACTCTTTATTACTTTAAAATTAGCTGTATTATACTGTAAAAGCAACATTCATTTTTACAGTGTAGGTTTCTTTTAAAAGTTTCATCCTGTATTTGACCCCTTGGATCTGACATGAAGAGCGTTAGGAAATGAAAAGGAAGCATAATGATGGAGCTTACCTTACCGAAACTGCCTTTTCCCAAGACCATGATGAAGTTAAAGTCGGAAGCCCTGATCACATCTTGCTTGCCCATGTTGTGTGGAATGTCAGTGATGGCCGAAATCTTCTCAGATTTCTTGGAAGACATCGATATCCGCGTCTACAAAAATAATACTAAACTTAGTAACTATAACGATAACTAAACGGATGCTTAAAAAATGTCGATAGTGTGAATTAAATAGCAAATTTGTGCAAAAAAAGGTTGCTTAAGGTGATTATCTTTTACACTAGAGTACAATCTATGCTTTTACGGGGGCTTTAAATTATTGATTAGACTAATGTGCTAATACAGATTGCGATTTCAATTTTCAATACTTTTTTCTGGCCAAACTTTTTCAACTGATTTATTTTGTAAAACTCCACTGCATTTTACACTTAATGTGCATATTTCATTCGAACGTTACTGTTTTGAATGCATTTTTATATTAAGTATGAGTAAGAGTAGTTGTAATGAAAACGCTTCATAATTAGCTAATTAAGTTTTGTAATTTATTGTTTCAAACAAAACATTCTCATCTGACTTTTAGTGCATAGCCTTTATAAAGCCTATACATATATATATATATATATATATATATATATATATAAATATATATATATATATATATATATATATATATATAATATATATATAATATATATATATATAATATATATATATATATATATATATATATATAGCCATTTCTAAAATTACGGTTCCCATATTGATATAAATTGTAAACACATACACGATTAACATTCAGTACAAATACTGTAACTGTATAGTAAAACAATTCTAATACAATTTAAATTTTTGTTATGAAAAAAGAGGAAACATTATTCGAAATTTTTACAAATACTAAATATAACGATTCTTTGTTTCAAACACACATCAGACCAAATACTTTTAGGATAAGATCAAATTCATTCAGTTCGAATTTCCTCGTACATTTAACTCGTGTTTCATAAATTAATCACACGTGATATTTACTAACAATACTTTACTTTGATGAATAAAGAAAAAAATCATAATTATCCATTCATCAAACCAACCTCCATGTACATTTTTGAATACTAATGCATTTCGAAAGAAAATCTAAGGCATTTCTTTACACTTAAATTTCATTTCTCCATTGATCATTAATGCGCTCATATACGTGTAAACTTAGCATAACAGGCAGTTTGAATATTCTTCGCATCAACTTATTTCTAATTTAACTGGCGAAGATGTCTATAAAGCAATTAAAAAATTACTGTCCAATGCTACCTTCATTTGCGTCTTGAGCTCGGAGATGTCCTTGTCTTCAGAGGGCACGGGAACGTTGTAGTACTCTCCTTCTTCAGCAGTGAGCAACTTGAACCACCCCTCCACTGGACTTTTCATGATTTCGGAGATTCCAAAAGACAGAGATCCCATGAAGTCGTTCCTAGACGTTCTGTCCCAGTCCCAGACTTCAACCAACAGCCGACGGTCCTTGTCTTCTGGCTTCAAATCACTGAATGCGAAAATGAGCAAAAATTAGAGTGAAACGTCTTATACTATATTATTTCTTTTGCCTATTTTCTGCTACCAAGGGAAAACTTCTTTATTTCGTTATCAAATTCCATGATTTTCCCCTCATTTTAAAGCTCATCGTGCCGGCTATTTATGAAAAATAAAACCACTGTCTAAAAATTGCTTTTTATATCAAAATGAAAAAAATAAAAAACATTTTTTCAATTAAAGACCATTTCTGTACTCGCTTTCTCTGTCAATTTTTACGCTTTGCTTCCTAAAACTTAGCCTATTTAAATTTATCCATGGCTACCTGCGATCCTAAAAAACATAGTGATTATGAAACTAAAGTTTTGTGAAAGAACTTAACACATTAGTTTCAAGGTTAAACCTAAGCAAATATATATTTAGACTTTGGGCACTAAATCATTATGTGAACAAAATATAAGCCTTTAATATAAATGTTTTTTAAGGGCGTCAAAAATGAAATATCAAAAGTATCAGGCCGCTCCGCTTGAAAAACGTTTAGTATGGACTTCAAGAACTTACGCTCGGTAACAAGACGAGAGACGAAGATATTAAGGGTGGACGGGCAGAAGGAAGGGATTTTGTAAAATTAAAACTAGCTAAAGAAAAGAATAATATCTTTTTAAAAAAAGAACTGAAAACTGTGCTATGAATCTGCTGCATAACAAACTTTAGACGTTACCAGCTGGACTGACCGGAAAAAAAAGAGGTTCAAAACTTTTTTAGGTGTGTAGCCACATGTGTAAGGAAACCAACCAATAAGAATAAGAAATGACAAAAGGGTATTGCTTTTCAGTGAGGGGTTTGAAAAGAAGTGATCTGTAAATAAATCACTAGGTGGTAGCGAGTTGTATCGGACCTCTTTTTATCCTGGCTATTTATGTACAAATATTAAATATCGGAAACAAATGACACAGAATAATGCTTACAATGACAAAGTTTCTCCCCATGTAGGATTGAGGTTCGCCTTGATTGTCTTAGTTTTTCTCTTCATAGATTCTCCAGTGTCTGGAACCAATTTGATTTTTACGTACGGATCCGAAAGACCATTTGGATCCATAGGAATGAGATTTCGAGCTTGTCGTACTATAATGCAATAAAAATAAAATAATTACTCTAAGTAAAGTACGCTTCACTTAAAATTATAAATTTGAAATTACAAAATATTACAAATAAAAAGAAAATATGACAATCATCTAAAATGACAAAAAATAAGCTGTATCTTTAGTAAATAAATGTGACTTTTTTTGCGGTAATTAAATGTTTTAAAGCTAATTATCTAAAAATTAAGAAATATTTTATTTGTGCAAAGTTTCTAATCCTAGCTGCGTTATTCCGTCTGTTATTACGACTACTAGAAGAAAATTAAATAATTTCATCATATATGACACAGAATCAGTATTTTCCATTTAAAGTTTTTAAGTTTGAAAGCCTAAAAGCTTAAAAAATATTTCAAGATTGCAAGTTATTAACCTCTAATTACATTATTCGGTCCTAATTATATTAGTACAGCAACTATTAAACATTTCAAGTTAATACATCATATAGGACCCACAGCATCTTCAATTTAAATTTTTTGAAACTTTTAAGCTTAAACCCTTGCCTGTGAAATAAATTTAAGAAAAATGGTCCAAATATAAATTTTTTGTTAGTCTTTAATATTGTTGGTTAATATCAACATTATTTTGGAATAAATTATTTATAAAAAAAAAAAGGAGTTCCAAGTTCCAAGTCAGTGGTAAAAGAAATTTTTTTTTCAAATAATACCCTAAGGCATCGTATTGGTGAGAAAAATTTCAAAACTAATATCATCATTTACAAGGAAAATGGTAAATTACATATCATGCATTAGACGAATTAAGTAAGCAAATTTTTTTAACTATAACTATGTTGAAGAAAATAGATACCTTAGTGCAAATTATAAATTTCACATTTTTAATCCAGCGTTATTCTTTGTCGGATGTCTGTGCATCCATAAGTTCCCAATTTTTCGCATTGAAAAAGGCGTTCCTTGTAACACCGAAACACGTGTCTGCAGTATCCTTGAGTATTAGTGCTAAAAAACGTTGGATTAAAAATTTGCAATTCATAACTATGTTATTCGGTTCGCTATTACAACAGCTATCAAAACATTTTAATAATTTCATCGTACTCGTATGTGATACAGAATCAATGCTTCAATTTTGAATAACTGTATTCAAGTTTTTGAAGCCTTTTTCAGTACTCTAATATAACTTTCAATAGTTATAAATTGGTTTTCCTTTATAAAATTTTACTTGGACAATATTTTAGATAACATAGACTGTTTAATGTTGAGTGACCCTTTCATTTAAATTCTGCTATAACATAGCCTTTCAACTACAATAATTCTTGTTGATTTTTCCTGTGATTTTGTGCCCTTAATACCTTATTATTTTATTTTATTTTAGATTACAGTTGCTTTTTAAATGAAGTGTTTATTGATTCTAAAATAAGTAAACGCTTGCAATTTCATTTGAATTTTTTTGAGATTTGTAGCTTTTCCTGCTTTAAACTTTATTAGATACGCAATGGAAAGCTTTAACTAATGTATATTATTAAAAAAACCTCAGCGTAATATTTCAACTAAAATAGTGTATGAGAATTGACTCTGATCTCCTTACGGTGCTTTATCGTATCCAGTACCTAGTCAGCAAATTAGTTTTAGCATTTGCGACAAACTACAAAATCTTTAAATTTGCTTTGTAACTGATTTTTAAAGTCTTTTTGCGGAATAGCTACGTTTATTTGAAAATTTGTAAATATAGGATTTCTCAACGGCAAAACATAGAGATGGTTTTTTCAGGTTTTTCAAGTGGAGAACTTAAAACGAATGGAAATATTTTTAATATACTAGATATGGACTTATGTGAAACATAACTTTTTTGCGTTAATATTTAAATGATTCTGGCATGTGGCCGCTGCGTACACAACATAATATAGAAGTTCAATTTTCACCATATGTCAAATGTTTCTTTCCACAAATTGTTTCAAGTGCTGTAACATGTTTCACTGCCGTGCTGCAACTTCATGCCTACAATAATACTGCCTTCTGGTCGCACGTCTACGCCTATAAGCCGAAAACATTTTGGTTTCTTAGATACCAACATTCGACACATCATTGCCAAGAAGCAGCCTGATTTATTCCGAAGATTGTGAAAATTGAACCTCTGACCTGCACCATATAAATTGCTGGCTACGGTGGCCACATGCCTGAAATTACATTCGAACATTGATGAATATTAGCAGTCAAATAAGGCCAATTTTATGAGTATTAAAAGATATGCATTTGTGTTATATTTCAGCTTCTCTGCCTCTAAAAATACAATATGCATTACGTATCTCAAAACATACCTTCACAAACCAATTTGTTGTTGAAAGCAGAGACTTTCAGTTCTATGCGTCCACGTCGCTCCGTATGATCGCATCCGCACAGATTAGGAACACTGTCTTGACATTTCTTATGAACGTTCATATCACAGGCTGAAAGAAAAATAAACATCAAAAAAATATGCTTGTTGTGCTTTTCTGTACATTTTATTTCTTTGCTATCATCTGAACTGGAAAGTTCAAGTTGAATTTAAACACCTAAATCGGAAAAATCATTTTTTCGAATTGAATTTTAATATTTAGAATGGAAAATTCATGTACTGCTGGGTTTATCTGATATTCGTAATTTCCTGCTACCTCTCTTGCTATTAAAATTATTGAAATGAGGTTCATGAAAAGGTTTAATTTATTTTCTGGTGACATGTATATATAGTTTATTAGCATAGTTGAGCTATATAGAAATTGAGTTACACATTCTTCAATGTTCAGGATTCAAATCCAAACATCCATCCACTATTCATCAAGGAATAAAATTCAATTTCCATGATTATCCTTGGCATCTTCAGCAATGGGTGAGATTTTATTAACAGTATAGCTATAGCAAATAATTGTATTTACTCATTTTATTCTTATAGTATGAAAGTTAGCAAGTTACAAACATTAATTTAGATTATCCAAGGTTATCAAGGATTACTACTTAAAACTATATCAAAAAACATAGCAGAAAGTGCCAAAGCATTTTGGAGAACAACATATTTTGAATTAACGAACGCGTACGGTGAAATAAATACGTACTGTGTGGGAATAGGCAAAGTCATTTTTTAGTGACACATATGTTCTTCAGTAGTTGAAAGTGCATTTTAAAGCGATGTCACACTATCACCATGTAAGTACAATAAAAGCTTTTATTCCTTGACACCAATGAGGTTTTTTTTTTTTTTTTCTAGTTGAAATCATTTTTCAAAACGATATCACACTGTTAATTAAAGATACGCCGAGACTGTGCCCTATATTTGCTTTTAGGCTGCCCAAATAAAAGCAGTTTTGACTGCCATCATAGGACAATTTGACAAGTTGAATTATCAGTAGTTTTTGAACAAGGTACTGTTTTTCACAAAATTTAGTAAAACAGGTAGTCAATTTTCACCATGATGGGGAAAGACAAAAACCAAGTACAGCTAATTTACAGTGCTCTTCCTTACTTTAAAAGCAATTTTTAAATGGTGGGACCCTATTGTTAAGGTCATTTTGACAACGAAATCACCTTACCTTTACATTTGTATCCCTGATGGATAATGCCGTACAAGAGAGAGCCGCAGTGATCGCAAAATGTGGGACTAGTATACGTGTGGACCAAGAACTGGTGCTTCGTCCTCGCATCCTGTAGAAATAAACACTCCAATGAAATACCTTAGTTTGTATTTAATGAGTTTACAGAATAATTGGTCCAATATAAATGTTGTTTCGCATTTTTTACAGTCTGAAATTGTGCATCAGCTAAAGTTTAATAAAATGAATAGTTGATCAAATCTGAACTAAGTGAATCCTCAAATAAAGCCATTGAGCTATATAACAAACTCTGAAGTGTACTTTCAAAAACAAGGTTTAATATTTCCCCAAGAAACTGACTAAACCAAACCGAAGTTTAACGGAAAGTAACATGTTGATGATAAGGTTAATCATAGTGAAACTTATCATCAGCAAGAATTTTTTACCTTTACAAATACTACTTTTTTTAGTGAAATGCTTAACCAATATTTATTTTAGAGCTTGAACAAATTCTAGGGTTTTCCTCAACAAAAAGTAAATTAGGAAATGGTAATAAAAAAAATTTCCGTGAGTTTTAAATAAATTAATTGAGTTGACCGGATGATCGAACAAGAATATTTCAGCTTCCAATTCAGAGCTCTACTTATTGAGACAGTTTGGGTACAATAGACGACCGTTTATTTATCAATTGATTTGTTTTTGTCAGATAAAAGAGAGAGAGATTTAAAACTTGAGATTTCAGTTTTAAAACACACCACTGCTTGCTGTTTTTCGCAATCCTATCTTACATAACATTACATTGTGTGTGTCACTTATATATATTTATTTATTTATTTCAAAATATTTCGTCGGTTTTTTCCCCCGTTTCTTGTGATCATAGCTAAAGTAAAAAGTGTTACATGCAGTTTCTCCAACCATTGAGTACAGGACACTAAGCTATAAAATCTCTAATAAAACATTGTGGAAAATTTAGTTAAAAACATGCTGTGTTGTACATGTTTTAAGGTTACTCTTTCAACTATAAATGACTAAAGTGAAATTTGAGTGAAAAGACAGAGCATTTTCTTATCTTTTTTTTCTGAACCTAGACGTGCAAAAATGTTTCTACACAGAAAGTAAACCATGAATGAAATTTTTAAAAAATTTTGGGACTCAATGCTTAAATTCAAGTTTCTTCTATGGTTGTCTTTCGTTACGAGAAGATGAAAGCGGATCGAGAGAGAGATATCAGATAACACTATACTGCCGTGATAAGCACAAAAGTCGTATCTGCACTTTTTACCAAAATCGAGTTATCACCACCAGGTGACTCTTCGTGGCGTATTTTACCAAAATACAAAATTATATGGTCATTTGAGAACGAGAAATATTTTTTTTTTAAAATCCGAAAAAGATTCATCTGAATCAAATACATAGTGGCGTAAAACTTTAAAGAGTTTATCTCAGTTTGAGCTCGACTGCAGATACCACTTTTGCGCTTAGCACGGTAGTATAGTAAATCAAAGTTTTAGGAATATGTTGATAAAAAATACACAATTTACCTAATTGTAAGTCATTTTAATCCGGGTAAATGATATTTTGAAACTTTTTTTTCAACCAAATCAGTAATTTCTTGATATGGTTAAGTGTTTTTTTTTTTTTTTTAATGTCTGCTTACTATCTCAAAATCGTTATTTTTATTGATGTACGCGAATCTTTGTGTTATTAGTGTTTGCTTTGGGACTATTAGTGTAATTTTTGCTTGATTTTTCACTTAAAAAAAGCTTCGAGTATATTTTTAGCGATATTACTTGAAATTATAGTATCAGTATTATTTAAATACATGACCCCTGTTGTCTGAAACAAAGTGAAATGCAAACTTAAAAAATCTTATTTTCATTACATTAGAAAAAATTAGTGCTATATTATTAGCAAAAAGGTAGCATTTATTTACTTCCTTTTAGATATAGTTTTGAATGTTAGTGTTTTTTCTTCAATATTTCAACAAATACGAGTAAGTTTAAAATTAATAAGATTGAAACAAACTAATAGCAGTTATATTTTTTTAATATTAATTTATCAAGGATCTTATTCTATTTTTTAAGATTCTTTGTTGATGTTTAAAACATTTAAAATTTTATTTTGTAAACATTTGTCCATTTTTACACATCTGAATATAATAAAAAATGTTTAAATCCTTTTTACCATAAAATCATTGTATAATGAAGTCAACTAATAATCATTTTCTTTTCATCTAGTCTGTATTTCATGTGAAATTGTATCAAAATATACCATAATCAGACTGCTTGTTTTAAAGTAGGATAGCATTCTTTACTGGTACAAAAAACTAAGATTTTTTTGTTTCTTTCTTTATTGTTATTTTTTAGTTTTAACAATTTCTGCTTTCATACAAAAGAGTGCTTTGTCATTTCCAGCTACTTTTCTGACAATTTCTGTTTTAATAAATAGAATCATATTCAACTACTTTTCAACTATAAATATAAATTTTAATGGATCTAGGCTCTTTAATCGCATTCACTTACATTACATTGACAACCACGTATTTAGGTAATGGTACAAATACTCTGTTATTAATTTTCAGTGGATGCTCTCTCTGAAAAATGTTATCAAAATATAGTTGAACATCATTTTACCTATCGTTTCTGTATTATTAATTATGATATTATTATAAGAGGAACAAGGAGGAAACAAAAATGATGACTGGACATGAAGTCGTGAATTCTAAAAGTTTAGGAATCTAAAGACATCTACTGAAATCTCATTTAATTTGAAATCGGCATCCTGTCTCACAACTACATGGGAAAGTTTTCGAAAGAGAAAGAGAGGTCAAAAGTGAAGCCATATTCCTCGAGTATACCATCAATTACTTATTTAAAGGCTGTGATTCACGAACGCAGCAACAATTGGCTTTCATCAAATGAATCACTTCAAATTCCTACGACGTCAAAGTGAATGCTTTTATCAGCTTCAATCGACAATTCGGAGTAGGACAGTTAAAGGAATGATAATCACTTTCAGAAGTATTTGGAGAAAATTCTGTTCAAATTCTGAAATGAGAGCTGAGAATGGTATCTTCCATAACACAAAACTAACGTATGAATAATATTCAAAACATAACTTCAGTAGAAGCAAATCATTTTCTTCAGAATGTTTAATCCATTTGCAAATGTATATTTAACTGATAGATTACAATTACTTTCATAAAAAAGGCATAATACTATTAATTCATAACAAACAAAATTAATTTAAAAAAAATGTTTTTCTAACTGTTTTTCATTTGTTTTATTTTATTAGTTTTTTCATTTATTTACACTGAAGTGACAAAAGTCATGGGATAGCAATATGCAAATTTTCAGATGGCAGTAGCATCGCATAGAACAGGTATAAATGCGCAGTGCTTTTACAGAGCTTTCATTTCTGTTCAAGTTATTCATGTGAAGAGGTTTTAACGTGATGATGACCGCACGACGTGAATTAACAGACTTTGAACGCGGAATGTTAGTTGGAGCTAGACGCATGGGTCATGCCATTTCGGAAATCGTTAGAGAATTCAACATTCCCAGATCCACTGTGTCAAGAGTGTGCCAAGAGTATGAAATTTCAGGGATAACATCCCACCATGGACAGCGCAGTGGTCGACCGCCTGCACTTAAAGATCGAGACCGGCGACGTCTGCAAAGAGTCGTGATTTCTAACAGACAAGCAACACTGCGTCAAATCACCGTAGAAATCAATGTGGGACGTACAATGGACGTGTCTGCTAGAACTGTGCGGAGAAATTTGGATTTCTTGGGCTATTCCAGCAGAAGACCGACTCGAGTGCCTTTACTGACAGAACGACATCGCTTGCAGCGACTCTCGTGGGCACGTGAGCATATCGGTTGGTCCCTAGATGAATGGAAAACCGTGGCCTGGTCCGATGAGTCACGATTTCAGCTGGTAAGAGCCGATGGTAGGGTTCGAGTGTGGCGCAGACCCCACGAAGCCATGGACCCAAACTGTCAGCAAGGCACTGTTCAAGCTGGTGGTGGCTCCGTAATGGTGTGGGCTGTTTTTTCATGGCATGGACTTGGTCCTCTAGTGCGACTGGACCGAACATTGACTGGAAATGCTTATGTGCAGCTACTTGGAGATCACTTGCAGCCATTCATGGACTTCATGTACCCAAACAACGATGGGATTTTTATGGATGACAATGCGCCATGTCACCGGGCCACAACTGTTCGCAATTGGTTTAAAGAAAATTCTGGACAATTCCAACGAATGATTTGGCCACCTAGATCGCCCGACATGAATCCCATTGAGCATTTATGGGACACCATCGAGAGGTCTGTTCGTGCCCAAAATCCTGCCCCATCAACGCTTTCACAATTATGGACGTCTATCGAGACAGCATGGCTCAATATTCCTGCAGAAGACTTCCAACGACTTGTTGAGTCCATGCCACGTCGAGTTGTTGCACTTCGCCGGGCAAAAGGAGGGCCGACACGATATTAAGGGGTATCCCATGACTTTTGTCACTTCAGTGTATTTTACTCGGAAATATACATTCAGACAAAGAATAGATCCAAGTCACTTATGCTGATCAATATTAGTGATCGCTACATGCCAAGTGACGCCTAAATAAAAACAGATTGCTACCAAAAATATTAGTATCATCCAGTAGCGTACATAGACTAAGGTGCGCCCCCCAGCAAGATTTGTAAGTGCGCCCCCCACCCCCTATTAAAATGTAAAAAATATTTTCCCGTGTAACCTTTAGTGCTATTTTTCTGGATCGGGCGCCCTCAAACCTCTTGCGCCCCCCCGCGCCGCGAGGGTTGCGGGGGCGCTATGTACGCCACTGGTATCATCTGCCATCTTGTCGACACTTTCCCCACCCGCACCTGAGCTATTCGTTAACGTTAACGTCTTTAACTAGTTTGTATTAACTTTTATTCAAACCGATAGTTTTTACATTTACGTAGCAATTTGCAAGCTAATTTGTTGTCGCTACTTTATTGGCTTACAAAAGCAGTGGTAGATTAATAAAAATGAAATTTGTCTTTGATTTCCACTGGCAATTAGAGACAAATTTTATAAATATATACATAATTTTTAGGAAATATTTTCGGTAGATATTTCCTGATTTTGATCTTTACTCTAGGATCCTATCCCTTATATTTTTTGATTGTTTACGCAGTAATGCAAAAGCTAGTTTATTGTTCAGTTACTCTTTTGGATTACAAAAACAGTAGCTACGAGGAAAAAGGATTGGATTAGTATTTTCTTCCACTAGTAGCCTCTGACGATTTTGAACATTTCTTGCAGTGACGTCATTTCGAATTTTTCCAGGGGGGGGGGGCAAAGGGTGCATACACAATGTAAAATTTACAAAAAAAGTGGCAAAAACCACGCCCACTTGTATGCCAATACATTGATTCCCCAAAGTCAGGAGGGCAATTGACACCCCTGCCCCCCCCCCTAAATGACGGGCCTGATTTCTTGATTTTGATCTATACTAGAAGATCCTGTCTAGAATATTTTGGCATTGATTCTGTTTAGGAATAAGACAATGCGATAAAACACTATTTTGCAGAAGTAGTCTCGCTCCATTTATCTTTTCTTTCATCAATTTACTTGGTAGCACTGTTACTTTCCGTAATACTAATTACGAATATAAAACTGTTGGTGATGATTATTAATTCTTAAACATTGTTAATACTTACAAGATCAAATTAATGCTGATGAAAATAGATACGTTAACTATGAAAACAAAAAGTGCTTGAAACAGATTCATTTTGTTTAATATACATTTTACATTTTGTTGATTCAAAGATGCGTGTTAGTTAATTAGGTTTCAATACCGTAAATATATTATTAAATTTCAAACAAATAAAAGATATGTTCGAAAGTAACTTTTAGTATCATCAAGAATATAGGAAAAAAATGCGTCCTAAGATAAAAATTTTTATTGTGAAAAAACTATCAGTGCATTCAACGACAAATTGTTTTAGACTCTTTAGGGCTTTCCAAGATTATTGAGGAGTTACGTATTTCTTATACTTATATCGTAATGAAAATGGATTTTATTCATTTTTATTTTCCAAAACAGGCCATCGAAGAAATGATTATTGTCTCAAAAGCGCATTTTAGAAATCCGTAGTGGACATTAGAGTCTTGAAAATTCTCTCGTAATGTTCAATGAAAGGGTACCGATTTAGTAGGATTAGGCCTTAATATTGAAAAATATAAATAGTAATAGTAATAAAGAGATAGTAATTACCTATATTTTTGAATAGCGTAGTAACAAAAAATGTCTAACGTAGACTTCCACTTCATATAGATAGGCATTTTATGGAAAAAATATTATACAGACAATTGGTTATTTTCCCCCCGAGAAATCATTAAAAATGTAAAATGTGTCCTAATACTTTTGGTGATACAGTGTGCAACAAAAAGCTTAAGTTCCTTGAGGAAACCTCTCTTCATAAGCAGCAAAAAAATGAGCTTTATTAATCTGATATATCATATTCAGTGAACGGGACGTTTTATATTGAATGACATAGAGAATTAAATGTAACTTTCAAAAATTCCTTTTGCCAAGAAAAAAAAATTCCAATAAAATTGCTTTTTGTTTTTCTTGATTAACCCTTAGCTCAATATTGTTTATCAGGAAACTGTTATTAGGTTACAGCAGTGCTTTTTACAATCACGAGATACTTCATGAAATTCAGTGGATCTTGATCACATATCACATTAGTTTTATTATTTATGCTGTAATTGAAATTAAATGTCTACAAACTTCTCTTTTTGGGTGGGAGACCAAATGTTGTTACACTTCTTAAATGAAAATGACTAACACTGAAATAAGTAGAGCCGGTATTTATGTATATGCATTTTAAAATAATGCATTTATGTGCATTATTTTTATTCATTTATTTAATTATTTATTTATTTTATAGTTTTGCTCAAGGGCGTAGCCAGGACTCACTTTAGGGGGGTGCAAGCAGTGGCACCGCAATAGGAGGTCACTGTGACCTCCCAATAAGTTCTTATCCGATACAAATTGGCTGATGAAATTTGAAAACAGTGCGACAGTATTGCAAAGCTGAACTTCTTTACTTTATTTATTTTTTTTCGTTAATTAATTTATTTATTTTCGTGATGCCTCACGTCTCTTTTGGTAGACATAGATAAGTATGCATTCTTGTATTTTATTTATTTATTTTTTAATCATTCAGTAAAATTGAGTTTCATTCGGTAAATTAAAAATTTTCTCCTCAAAAACGGGTAAGCTTTCTATCATTTTCTGAAAAGTAATCAATACTAGATATAATAACGCAGTTTATATAAAGTTCCCAAAAATTAGCATAAAATTCAAATTTTTTCAATAAAAACAGAATGAAAAAAGCAAGAAAGAGAAAAAAGTGCTTGAAATTTTATTTGCACAAAAAAGGAAGAAATAATGAACTCAAAGAAACTATACTTTATTCAGTCATGCGCACCTTAAACCAATGGATGGTATAAAATATTTCTAAAAGAACAAAACAGTAGTTTTTTCTAAAATGATTTTACCACAATGAAAAACGTTATACAGAAAATTAGATAAAAATGTGAGTGATATGTTTTTAAAACCTGTGTTTCACGTAAACAAAGAAGTGAGCAAAAAAGAAAAACATCATCCTTATTTAGAATGAAATGATACGGTTTACTTTAAATGTTTTATGAATTAAAGTACTTAAAATAAATTATATACACAAATAAAAAGCAAATGAACACCCAAAATTAATAAATACACAAATAAATTCAGGAAAATCGTCAGTTACCAAAGAAGTTAAAATTAATCAATAAAGCTTATATCAAAACAATACTGAATATGAAAAGCATGAAAGGGGACAAAATCGTTAGTCAAAAATATAAATAAAATGGGAGGTCACAGTGACCTCCCATTAGCTCTGATCTGGGAGGGTGCAGCTGCACCCACCTGCACCCCCCTAGCTACGCCCTTGGTTTTGCTAGACAAAAGACTTCCTATCTAAAATATGTGTGCACTACCTGCGCACACTGTGACAAGACCCTAATTTACGAAAGTAATTTTGCCGTCATTTTGTCTTCATATCAGTTACTTTTTTAATTCTGTCAGTGACGGTAGCATTAAATATTAAAATATAAAGTTGTTGGATATTGTTATTATTATTCATAATACACATAACTTGCATTGGAAATGTAAAAAAGTTTTCAAAACTTACGTCGGAGTCAACTCCTTTGTCAACTCCCGGGCACTTGAAAGTAACAAATTCATGGCACCTTTTATGAACAACAAAACTACAAACTAGAAAGAAAAGAAGTCAAACATAAATAAATGTCTTGATTCACGAATGCAATAAATTAATCAATAACATACAATGTAACTGAATTTAGCAAAAGTTATTATTTAACTCTTGCGTGGCTGTTCTTTCCTTTTAATGAACTAATTTTTTTATTAAAGTCATAATAATTTTAAAACTGATTTTACCCATATTTTTATCACAGCACTCTCTTAGTTAAAATGCCAATCTGAATTTTTCATTTTGTACTATTTTGATTATAGTAGTGTCTCGAAAACCCAGCACTTGATAACAGCAGATTTTAGAAAACTTAGCCAAACCCTGACGGGACAAAAATTCTGCGAAAACGTTTATATGCATTATAAAACTTAGATCTTCCATTAAAGTTAACACAACAGAGAACTCTGGAACGAAGACAAATCTAATTGCATCATCACGTCATCAAGACAAAGACTCGAACTGACAAATGGTAAAAATACTAACTTTAAATAGCTTTATATCTCTTATTTTTCTGCATACAATTTTTAAATATATTGTTACTGATCTAAAGGGTATGTTATAATACTGTCAGCAATGTTTTGCCTACATGGTTCGAGCATCCAAAGCAAATGTATTGCTGCTCATTGACTAGCTATATCTCTTGTTGAAGCATTGCAGCTCCTTATTCCGGGTTTTCTTTTGTTTAGGGGTTCCAACTGAGGAATAACATTTCAAGAAACTGATAAATGCAACACGATTTTCCTCCGAATCAGATTATCCGGATTAGCTTAAATCAAGCATCAAGATATTTTTAACAATCAAGAGGTACCTAATACTTTACAAACTCAATAATAGAGCTTTTAAAAAGGATAGTGTTACCTGAGTCTTAAAATCTGTGTCTTGAAATTTCAGGAAATAAATTTGCTTATCAATGGTACATAATAAAACGTTGATATGTTTCCAAAAACTATATTTGACCTCAAAAATACTTTCGAGTTTTAAAGTAAAGTTTGAATTAAAAAAAACACGAAACTAAACTATTGGCCGTTATCAGTGTTCCACAAAATTTTCTAGTCTCAGCAAGTTTTACGCAATCGGACTTGACGTGCATTGCTCAGAAGAATGCGATTCACTCCTCATTTTCTAAAATCATTTTAATGAAGAAATATTAAAAGAATACCTGTTTTTGGACCTGAAAACCATACATTTTCTTAAAGTAAAACACACAAAATTAAAATAAAAACACAAACAACGCTCTTACAACAAATACATATTGTCTCTACATGCTCACACCCAAAGCATGCCCGATACATCAATAACAAACATGTGCGCTCATGCTTGCACAAGTGAACACACCAACAGTTGTATGACCACTGAATGATACAGTAACAAGTACGTACAAAGATGCAAGCACATATGTTATACACCAGTAACAAGCCTTGTTATAAAGACTTTGACTCATTTTAGGTCATATTTAGCTACAAATAACCTATATGTACTGATAGTAATACATGAAAGCAACATGAGATACAAAATTCTACAACATATTCCAAAGAAGGAACAACATATTCCAACATATTCCAAAGGAAGCTTTCTGTTCTGAAAGTTTTTGGCTTTTGACTACATTTGTTTACTCGTACCGATTGGGTCTTATTTATTTATTGTCTTCATTGGCTCGTAAATTGGTTGAAGCGAAAAGAATTTCTGTATAAGCAACCAAAATCAAAATAAAATATTTCATTTCATTCCGAGTTGTAAATAATAAAATTTAATGTACCATTCTTACAAACTAATAGATGCGTCTAGTTTTGTCTGTACTCTATTGGGAAGAAAAAACTCAGTATCTGCAGAAAAGAGTTTTTAAGACATTTGAAGAAATGCATATGGGATTCTATACTCACAATATGGAAAGATAAAAGTTGGATGATTTATTCCTGCTTTATTTTCAGCGAGGACGAAGCTTGTACAATAACGCTAAAGTACAACAGATTCCAAGGGAAAAAAAGCAGTAAAAAATCAAAATTTGCAGATACTACGCTTTGTTTTCTCGCGGCAGTATAAACCGGATGTTTATCTTTCCATTCTTCCATCCATCGGTGATCAGACAGTACTTTGGCATCAACAGAGAAATATCGTTTCACGTGGCCACCATGTTTGCTCACAAAGAAAAAACCTTCTTAAAATAAAAATGTCATGCGCTGATCAAATATGACGCGAATTACTCGGGCTGCCTTGCAGATCTAACCGTTCCTCAAGCTCTGATAGAGAAGTAACACATTTTGGTGATCTAGGCCGAAACTTTCATAACAGAAAATTTCTTGAAGAGTCGAATACAATTGCACAGTTCATAGTTTAATAAAATACTATTTACAAAACCCACAGTTATCCATTATAACGTTGAGTTCTGGTCAAAAATAATGTGAGAACTGCTCTGTAACGACGCAGCAAATCTGAAACATCGCAACGCAACAGCCTATATTCAGAACGCCACTTCAGAAAACTTTGTGCACTACTGAAGATAAATACTGTAGGCAACCATAGAAAACACTTAATGAAACAAAAGTTGCTCAAGCCCAGTTCGCGATGAAACGAAAACATTGTATCATTGTGTACAATTTATTTAAATTTTTCATGCAAGCAAGTTTGTAACATTTATGCTAATTCAAAAGCTTAAGATTCTATAACTCGAGAAAACTCGTTATACGGATAATCCCTACGTTACATGGTACTGCTACAAATAAACACTCTCCAAATGTGCTACAGTTAATTTTATTTTATTTATATCATCACCTCAAAGCAAAAGTAGGCTATATCCTACTGCTTTTCAGGGCTTAATGTTTTACTGTGGCTCTGAGGCGGTTTTTTTTTTAGTCTCATTTTTAGCACCTCAATCGCATACTATAAATTTGACTTACAGTGTGGGGATACTTTTTGTTTTACCACTTTAATGTTATTAAAATTGTTAGCACTAAATTTAATCAATGAGCCAACAAAAGTGTTACACTCATTCAAGACAATAAAAGCGCTAAAGTTGCCAATTTTTCAGGGGAATAAAAATAGCATGTAGGGTCAATTCTGTACCTCAGAACCAGACTAACGTAAGTCCATTTTCGTCATTTTTCAGTAGATTGGAAAAACGATGTATTCGACAATCGTTTTTCCCCTCTACCGAAAAATGACGAAAGTGGACTTACGTTAATCTGGTTCTGAGGTACAGAATTAAGGTTTCTAATTGTACAAGGCGATATAAATGGGACCCTTTAGCTCCTTACAAAAAATTGTGCTGTTATAGATCCAGCGAAAATTCATGCAACCATCCTATTGGCCAACAGCAACTTTAAAATAATGCCACATCATATCAGATTCGTAAAATGCATCGTTGAAAAATTAATTTTCCACAAAATGACAAAAAATATGTAACAAAGTTACACTGCAAAATTTCAGAATTAAGATGCGAATACTAACATTGAATTCGACTAAGACCCACACGATAAAATAAAAAGGATCGATCCAGTTACATGCGTACACACAAGAAATTGCAGAATCCTTAAACAATTTTAGATGTACTGATGAAAGTGTTTTAATGTCGTTAAAGTACTCTTCACCAAATTGAGCGCTAGTGCACACCAGATAGACGCAAGTTCTCGAAGCTACTTACCATTTTCTTCTAAATAAACCGATCTCCATTTTTGTGCACAGATGCAATTTATTCCTCAGAATACTGAAAACAAAATTACATTTAGGTTTGTATAGAATGAAATTAAAAAGTACTGTCACTGTATCTACGCAGGAACTGTACATACAACTGTGTTATCTGTATTTATAACAATACACCTTAAAAATGAAAAAATTGGTTTGACCCATGACCATCATACATCGAAATGGTGTTTAACACATTAAAACGAAGCTTATAACGAAACTAAACGTAACAAGGTCAGGTTGATTTTCCTAAATATAACGTGTTTTTACAACGGCTTACGAAAGTACTCTAAACCATACATTCCGCGTTTTGATAAAACTGACTTGTATAGTCAGATCATGAGGTAGATTGGTACAAAAACAAACATACACTTGTTTGCTTGCAGAAATTGTTTTAAAGAATTAATTATCATCTCAATCTACTAATTTTTCTGATAAAAAAACTTGATAAGTAACTGAACTAGGCAGCATGAGCGCAAAAATAATAAATAATACCTGTAATTTCTCTTAGAGACCATACCCATCAAATTTGAATTATAATTGTACTTAATATTTCATTTTGAAACAACTCTTATTCATAAATACTTTGCTGATTTTTCCCATGTAACAAAATTCAGCTTTATAATATTATCGAATAATCTTAGCGCTGGAATCAAATGCACCTAATTCATATCATATACATCATGTTTCTTTGAGTTTTACTACATTTATTTTTTAATTTCTCATTCGAAGTTTTACTGATTTAAAAAAAAACGTTTTGTAATTGTTAAGAAAATGTCAAACTCAATTTCTATATTTAAGTCAATCAATGAATTAATAAAATTAATAAAAGTGCATCACTCATTCAGTTCAAAAAAACCGCTAAATTTTCCAACTTTCTGGGGGAGAAAAAAAGTAACATATAAGGTAGATTAAGATCCCCCCCCCCCCTCTCTCTCTCTCTCTCTCTGTGATACAAAATCATTTAAAAACAAAAATTCATTCAAAAAATTAAATGTTGTCCTGAGTTAATGTAAAAAACATTTTTAAAACTAATTTTTCAAAAAAAAAAACATTAAGAAGGAAAAACTTCCATTTAGCCTAAATTTTACCTCAGAGTATTCATGAAAGCAAACGGAAACGCCTACGTTGCACGTCAAAAATAGCTAGGAACGTGAAATTAAGAAATAAATGTTTTTAGTATCCTTCTATATGACAAGTAAAACTAGTTGATACCAGTTACATTGCATTTGTACACCTACTATATAAAATGTAAGATTACTAAACTACGAGAAACAATTCTTTTTCAGCGTCATCCTCAAACAATGATGACGCATACGGAATTGTTTTAAAACACGTTGAATTCTCAGCATCTAATTAACCTATGATGCCTAGTCTACATTTACCAGCAGTTTACTTTCAAAAATTACCACAAGTTTATTTCCCTTTTCCCCATATTTTTCCCCCCATTTACCCTAACTGACCCTAAATAAAATTTATACAATAATTAACCACTAAAAATTAAATGCATTCAATAGTAGATCAGAGATACAATTCACAGGCTCCTCAAAAAAATTATTATCAATCCAATCATCCAACTTTCATTTGTCTTCTTAAAACAACACTGTTAAATCCTAAGAAAGAACAACCATTTCTCAAATTCTTTGTTCTTGTTTTCTGTTTTCAAAAGTACCATGTAATTAATTGTTAAAAATTATTTCGTATATATATATACGTATATACTTGAAAATAAAAAGAAATGAAAGAAAAGAACTTAAATTTTCTTAATTGAACATAATAAATGATATTATATTCTGGTTTAAGAAAATAAAATGTTTGAATGTCTTTTTATTTAACATTCAGTTGACACTTATCGCGCACCGACGAAAAATGCACTTTTTTTTTTTTTTTTGCTGTAATACCTGCCTTAAACAAATATGCATACGAGAAGATCGAAAGTAACACCTTCATCTCCATAGTTCTTGTCATTACATTTTTATATTAAAAACTGTTGACGTAAAATAGACAATACCGGTAATTTGATGCGTATCAAATGCACTAAAACGTCAATTATGCCAAACACTTTCACCACCTATTAAATAAAAAAGCTAGTGATTGTGAAAGACAGTTCTTAAATCGAATTTCATAAATGTTGTCATTTTCAGCATGATTGCACTAAATGGATTCGTTTAGGGGTAATAGTTTACGCATGATTATTTCCCACATCAGTATTTAATGAAAACTTTCCTTGTACCATTTATTGAGGAAAGCTGTAATCCTTAGATTCATTTTTAAAACAATGTATGAATTAAACAAAAATGAGAATTTTTTATGGTATTTTTTTTTCATTACTAATAAAAATGATGTATTAAATTTTCAAACATCATGACTGTTATTTAGAAAAGTTGAATGATATGAACTGTCGCCAAATCCTACACAATGGAGAGAAAAACACTCTCAATAAACGTAGTAAAATAATTTTTGCCATATCTTTCCGCAAATATTACCGATTGGTATCAGTACAAAATAGCAGTTTTTAAGAAGTACTTAATATCACGACATGTATAACAATATACAGGTCTTACATCTTTTAGCCAAAATTCCCACGGAAACATATTTGCTCTTACTTTTTACAGCGATAGTTTAAAATTATACAAGATATAATTTAATTTATACCAGTGAACACTGTCTGTTTGCGAACTCCGCAACTCCGCGCCTGGCAGTCACGAACGCTTCCATTCGAAAAAGGGGTGCTAGGTTAAGTAGACACACTTGCCGGTGCTTTCGCTTCTTACTTCCTGTTAAATGTTACGTTACATTCTCCCCCTATTTTGAGAAAATCAGACCTCAGGCATGCGCAAATGCGGGGAAGGTCGTATGATAAAAGATTAGACAGTATAATTGTTGCAGTTCCGCTTTCCCCGATACAGATGCATAGAAAAAAAATCGTTGTGCTTTATTGCGAAGAATGAAGCACATTTCTATTATTTGTGTGGTTTCTTAAAAGATTTAAAGATAAGAAAATATTTGGACTTAACCCATTTATATAGCCTAAAAATGCCCCCAGTAGCCTAAAAACGGGATGCTTGTTAGTTACTGCATACAAAAACCTGTAATGGGTATATCATTTTACTAAAGCTGTTTTTCACAAGTTAAATAGTCCTTCTTCTTGAGAAAAAAACAAATCAGTCAAGCAACGATCCAGCGTGGGTAGCAACAGAAAGTAAGTTTTTTTTTTTTTTTTTTCGAACTTATTTTTCATAAAATTAAACAATTTTAAAATGATTTGCTTAAAATGGATCACAGATGCCTTCTGTAATGTTACTTTGCAAAGTAAATTCAAGTACGGTCGTATTTTGCGCACATATCTGCAAAATATCCCATAAACAGAACGTTAAATAACTTAATAAATATGGCAACGACGAACTATTTTGTGCCTAAAATGTATGCAAACCATTCCAAGTAAGAGTTTTATGCAGATAAAAATTGAAAAAAATTGTTAAAAAACATAATTGGGTTGCATAAATGGGTTAATTTAGTATATATGTAAAAACAAAAGTATTAGTTGAAAATTTTCCATTCATTTAGATTTTATTTTACTCGAAGCTTGAAAAACAAAATATATGAATACAATCGACGGAAAGTGTAACGTTATAAAATTTATGTTACTTATATTTTAAGTTATATGTAAAAATATTTTCTTGATGATGAAATGTAATTAAAAATAAAAAATTCATTAATACAACCACAGCAGTTTTCTTCGTTTGAAACCTAGACTTCACAGCCTTTACACAGTCAAAATTTCCTACAAATTATACAGATTGAGCTATACAAATTTCGCATGGATCAAAAGCGACAGAAACGCAGTCTTTTAATAGCTCTCAGAAGACATTAAAACTAATGTAATTCAGTAACGAAATGCTTTTCGTTATTCACAAAACAACTAACAAATTTTAAACGTCGTTAGCACATTTCTTTTTTGTCCTCAAACTGACGTACTGATGAACCAAACGGAAAAAATGGAATGTGCTGTTATCATTTAAATTACCTTTTTTACATTTTAAAAAATTGCCAAAAAAAATGTAGTTTCTATTTTCCTTCTCATAAATACTGCAATAATTAGGTAAACAGGATGTTAATGTTATACGGTTTTGTACTTGAATAAAGTCGTAATTGCCTATTTTCATCCGCTGCGTAATGTACTACCTCCGTTTAGGTTATGACTTCCTGTAGTGAATTAATTTCTTGCAACCATTAACAAGAATGCTAAAAAACTAATTATGCATTTTCCATGTGCAAAAACAAAATATGAAACACTTTTGGCTCAAATATATTTTATGTAATTCCTTTTTCAAACCTATAAATGAGTATTGAAATAAAATTTAAATTTAACATATTCAAATTCTTTGCACTGAGATATTGAACTAGTATTAGTTTCTTTGAGAAACTTTGAATCATGTGGGTTTACTCTTCACCATTTCAGATCTTTAATTGACTTTTTAAAAGAAAACTAGAGGGACCACTGCTGTTCTCTGCAGCCAAAGTTATAAGATCAGTTGTCTATTTTTTGTTAAGGGGTCACAGTACCTCGAAAATGATCAAAGGACTAAAAAATTTGTTTGCTTATTTCAAAAGGTAAAAGCATTTAAAACACTAGGAAAAAGAAGCATCGCTCTATTTCAATTATTTAAAAAGCTTTGAATGACTTTAGGGCATGCACGTAATATGTTTTAATGAAAAAGCAAAACTTCTCGTTGATCAGTTCTTAGTGTTTCCATGTTACTGAAATCGCTAAGTATTTTTTTCTACTAAATATACAGCTTTAAAACAATATTTTTTGCACTCAGGGTAATAGACTTGGCAAAACTGCATTGTAAATAAGTATTTTATAAATTACTAAAAATTTTAGAGCTTGTTAACCTCTAAAAACAAAATTTTCTAAGAACTTTTTACATAAAAGATCTCAAAATATTTTCAAATCAATGTGTAAGAAAATGCAAGCACAAATTTTTAGAGGTGATTTTTGTAATCATTTATCAAAAAAAAAATTTTGAAATAAGAGCAAAAACAAAAAATCCTTAGGATTTTTTAAAAATGAAATTTTCTTCAAATTTTCAAATTTTCAAAAAAAGTGAGCAAAATTTTTTATGTTTGAAAAAAAATTATTGATTCTTAAATAAGTGTAGAAACAATGGTTTCAAAGAATTACATCTTTCACGTAAATTTAAGAAAATTGTTATAAAGGTACTGTGACCCCTTAAAACAAATAAATTGCCCTGTACACAACTGATCGTATTGTCCAATTTTAAGTTATTGTTTGGAAGAGATTTTTGTTGTTTAAATCCCTCTTCTTGCTATGATCTATAAAACATTATAAATCACGAAAATCTTGTGAGGTTGAAAAAGAAAAATGAGGAGTTTTTAAAAGCTCGAAAATTTATGTTTATGGTTCAAAGTTTTAGTGGTGTATGTAAGAGAAGGGAGAGGAGGCCACCGGGTCCCTGATCCCTACCAAAATATTCGTCATACTGGCAACAAAAGATAGATGTTCAAAATATCCCTCATTTTCAAACCGCCTATGCATCGTCATAGATGTTTAGTATTTGAAAAATGCAAACCGTTTTTCGCGTTAATAACACTCATCTGCATGTTTTTTACTTCCAGGAACAAAACTGACATAATCTAAACTAATTGTTATTTCAATTGATGGTAAAGCACTTCATAAGAGTTTGAATGAAAACTCGCTGGTTCGCATCACATTTCACACATTTATGCCTAAATAAAACCAAAAACATTCTCCAGTCATTGAAGTATGCTTCAAGCACTTTTAACGTACACTTATTTGACGGCGCAATTTTGTTTAAAATATAAGGAATATTATTAAAAAAAACGCCAAAAAAAACTTTTTGATCCTTTTTGCGTTGAAGTTTTATTATTTATTTATTCCTCATCATATATTGAACATTATTTATTTGTCATCCTCTATGTATAGCTTTCCGACCTTTCACATTTAATATGAAGCAAACGACCAAAAGCGAAAAGCAATAAAACTTTCCTCCTACGCTGAGCAACAGGAGATCTAAATTATTTTCAAAGTATTCTATTTTTTCTTCCCTTTATTTGCTGACATGAGGCAAAGCATAAAATATTTAATAAATGTGTATGTGAATTTTATTTTTCGGGTTTTAATTAGCTTTTTTTAATTAACGAGATTTTAAGCACAATGACTACGAAAAACAATTTAAATGTCCAAGAGCAGCAAGAGCAATTTTATTGGATTTATAAAGTCGGAATTTCTTGATGAAAATCGTGTTATGCCCAAATCCATAATTAAGGTTATGAATTCCTACTACAAGATTTAGAGAACCCTTTTTTTTTCTCATGGGAATGTGGAGCTATTTATAAATAAAATCTGGATTTTAAAAAATCACAATAAAAATAGTTGGTCGTAGACAAATGTCGTTGAGTATATATTGCAAAGAAAAGCGAACCTTTTATACTAGTTAAAAATATAATATCTTCAGTGTTACATGATAGTGTTTATTGATGTTATTTAAGATACTTCTCAAGCTAATACATGTAGCTACTAATATTCTTGAAGTTCATTTTAATATACACTGTAAAAAAATGAGTTGTTGTTGTACAGTATAATACTGGCAGCAGAGGTTCCAATTTAAAACTGTAAAATGCGCAGTAATAAACTGTAAAACTAACAATTTTAGTTTCTTACTGTAAAGTTAGCAATTTTAGTTTATTGCCGCAAAATTTTGCTGTATTATACTGTAAAAACAACAGTATAATGCAGCTAAATAAATACTGCCAGCTGAGATAATACTGGCAGCAGAGGTTCGAGTTTAAAACTGTAAAATGCACGGGAATAAACTGTCAAATTAGCAATTTTAGTTTAATACTGTAAAATTAGAAATTTTACAGTTTATTACCGTAAAATTAGCACTTTTTAGTTTATTACTATAAAAATTAGCTGTATTGTACTGTAAAAACAACATTCTTTTTTTACAGTGTACAGGTTCGCTACAAATGATTCATTCGTTTTCTAATCGATTTATATTCAAAATTATTGGACGCACAACGACAAGGAATCTATACAAATAACCACTAACTCGTCAAAACCTGGAGTTGAGGGGGTAATACGAATACAGTATCTTTTGAATTATGAAAAAACAAGTAAAGCTGCAAAACAGTAGTCGAAAACTTTGTACTATGAAATGAGAATTGCAACCTATAATATAAGCATTTGGATTTAAGTAAATCTATTATGCATCGTTGATTTCAAATAAATTGCAAAATTTTATGAAAAACAGCTTACCTTGGCACTGGTAACCTTGTTTTCCGAAACCCCTGAAAAAAAAAATAGAACAGTAAGATGCTGTAAAACCAATTATAGCCAGAACACATAAAAAAACGTAAGCCTTATAGTGTTATTGCTGGATCTGTTTTACCTTTGATTTAGTTTTGATTTATTCTCGCTATTGTATCTTGACCGTGCGAGCTATTGTTGCACTATTATTGAAATTCGTTTTCAACAGTATGTTTTTAAAATAGTTGCAAGAAAATGCCGGCTATGTTAAAGAGCAAAAAATGTTAAGCTTATGTGTTGCTAAGTTTCTCGGAAAATAGTTTGCTGTGTAAATAGTTATATTAATCTTGCAAGCATAAAATAATCCAAAATTAAAATACAGATTTTCAGTCTTCATTTTCAACAATTATGTTTTCTGATTGATCTAGCGCAAACAGAATAATCTTAAATCCAAGACTCCTAGAAATTAAAAAAACTTTTTTTTTAAATCTGAAATCCCAGAAAGAAACTTTTTAATTTTCAAAACTAAAAAAATCATGACACTTTGAGTATTTTTGCAGCTAAAAGACTTTGTTTTAGTTTTCATGGTTGCAAATTCTGTCTTTTTTTTTTCTTTCAAATGGGGCTGCAGTAGAGGCACAACCTTTTGCAGACCTAGTGCGATCCCCTAATTGAGCATCCATTCTTTCACGTAGCACCAGAATCGGCGGAATGCCATTACCACGAGAATTTTGATGCCCAGTTGCCGCCAGATGGAGGCACCTGGGCTCTTTTTGATGCGAAAGAGCACTAGGATTTAATTTTGTCTAGGGATATTCAAAAGCAAATTCTGTAATAAAATTAATTTTTTCTCGAAAAACATAATCTACCCTCAAACGAGAGACATGTTTCAATAAAATCAGTTATTTTATGAATGAAAAAAAATTACAAACAAGTGTTACATGTCCCACTTTCATACCAATATCAATGAAAGCTACACAGAATCTATTCATCTCAACGACATTACAAAGTAAAATTTAACGAAGTAAATTTCACTCTCTATCAAGATGGAATTATTTTCTTCATAAGTTATTTACACTAAGCAGTAGTGAGTACCTCGAGTGAAAATTCTGCATCCAAATTCAATAGCGTCATACCTAATTCAAGAGAGTACACAGTTAGAAGTATCCTCTGAAAGATTTATGAGCTACTTTTTTATTATGCAACCAATAAATATAATGAAACTAGTTTGCTAAGTGAGTTTGAGAAAAAAATCTGTAAAAAAAGGTTTGACGAGCAAAACTGTCATAAAAGTTTGCAGTAGATAAGATTTATGATGGATACTCTTTTATGTTTGATGATCCTCCTTAAGAAAAGGGGAAAAGCTCGGCGTTCAATAACTTTTGATGCTTAGTTACCTTATATCATTGTCTTTGTTTTTGTCGTTTTTTAAAAAGGGCATCAAGTTTAAAATTTTGGAAGCTCACAAGAATTCTAAATGGTTCAAGTAAGTAATATAATATTTATTTATTATTACGATTATTTATTTACGTATATTTATTTATTATTACGATTATTTATTTACGTATATTTATTTATTATTACGATTTACTTAGTATAATGCAGTAACCTTTTGTTATATAGCACTTGTCAGAAAACAATAAAAAATAACGATACATCTGAATAAGGTGGTGAATCGAAGGTTATGAAAAGTTGATTCATTTTGCGTACAAATGAAGAACTTGGCCCCAACAAAAACTTTTGATGACTTTCATATCAAACCAACTTTCTTAATAAAAACAGCAGAAGAAAATTAACTGACCATTTGCCTTTTTAAAATTTCAGAAAGAAATTAAGAATATGTTTCCATAATATTTTGATGAAATAAAAACACTAACTCGCAGCATAAACTTCAAGAAATTAAGGTGAATGGGAATAAATGAAGTTTTGTTCATTGGTAAACTTTAAAATTGCCGCTTTGAGGCCACTGAAGTAAAAAACATTGTATTTCTTAGAAAAAGTCGTTTCCTTTTTTAAAGCAAGCTTATTACCTTCATTTAACCATAGTTGGGTTCCTTTGATTTTTGACAAGGTACCTCTGCTATCACCACCTTCCACCCGCCCCTGTAAGAGAAGGACCACTCCAGTGATCCTGGGCCTCGCTCTCCTCAAGGGCGGTGGCGTTCAAGCTCTACACACACATACGCACACTATCATGCTTAAACCTACACACGCACGTACAGGTATCACAATTCGTGCTAGGGGAAAACATAATTTGAGTTCAAGATGTTACAATTCAAAGTAATTAACTTTTATTAATTTTTTTGAACCAACGTGTGTTTTAGTTTTCATTTTTCAGAACACAGTGGAAAAGTGCGATCTACCCGAATAAGCGCTATTAGGAGGGAATACTGTGTTTAACACTGAAAAATACAGTACATTGCAGGGCCGTAATCAGAGTATTGTTTCGGGGAGGGTTTTACCAACACATGTCTCGTGAAATACACTGCGATGCAAAAGTTTAGACAAAATGCAAATATGTGAACAAAAGGAAAACTATTCAACGAAATGCTTTCAAATTTCTACTGCAGGTACACAATATGGTCCCAAATACGTGTCTGGTGTTCTTATAACTATAACTGGAATCAAATTTTGGATATTACAAAAGATATTTTTTTACATTGTTGCAAAAGTTTAGACAGTAGTCAGATTTTATGCAAATATCTCTTGAAATGTGATTGGTGGAGGAAATGCGGGACTGTATTATTCATTTATAAAGTGCAGAGATTTCTGAAAAAAATAATTAAAATCTCAAAAGCTCTTTAGTTCTCGTGTAAAGAAGATGCGAAAGTTTGGAAGTCGAAATTTGAAAATGAACCTACTTTATTAATTCTTTGTCTTTTAAATCGGCTCTAGTATGGTAGTACATTGTTTTTTACTTTGTGGAGAGCAAATTCAGACATGCGTATCGATCTAAAAGTCCAAGAAAAATTATATTTCTTAAAGATTAAGGAATTGAAAAAACGGCTCAGACTGACGATTCGCCCCTTAATACTACAAAACTTCAACTTGGGTCAAAAACAGCACGTGGCAGTATAAATAAATGAACAACTGAATCGGAATGCATAAAAAAACAAAGAATTGTGCTTGAGCCTTTTCAGACAGAGTGTCCCAAATAAGCCAGATTTTATTGGTAAAAGCAGCACAGCATATGATCATTGGATATTTCTCAAGTCCCGCGAAAAGAATTATAATCCATCTAGGCCATCCCAATTTTAATAGTTTTTATCAAAGAAAGTACAATTCATTTTTTAGTCACGATGATATATATGCTGCTTTTCACATTCAAATCTGGCTTATTTGGGACACTCTGTCCGAAAAGGCTCAGGCACAATTCTTTGTTTTTTTATGCATTCCGATTCAGTTGTTCATCTACTTATGCTGTCACGTGCTGTTTTTGACCCAAGTTGAAGTTTTGTAGGATTAAGGGGCGAATCGTCAGTCTGAGCCGTTTTTTCATTTCCTTCATCCTTAAGAAATACAATTTTTCTTTTACTTTTTGATCGATACGCATGTCTGAATTTACTCTCCACAAAGTAAAAAACAATGTACTACCATACTAGAGCCGGATTTAAAAGACAAAAAATTAATAAAGTAGGTTCATTTTCAAATTTCGGCTTCCGAACTTTCTCATCTTCTTTACACGAGAACTAAAGAGCTTTTGAGATTTTGATTATTTATTCAGCAATCTCTGCACTTTATAAATGAATAATACAGTCCCGCATTTCCTCCACCAATCACATTTCAAGGGATATTTGCATAAAATCTGACTATTGTCTAAACTTTTGCAACAATGTAAAAAAATGTCTTTTGTAATATCCAAAATTTGATTCCAGTTATAGTTATAAGAACTCCAGACACGTATTTGGGACCATATTGTGTACCTGCAGTAGAAATTTGAAAGAATTTCGTTGAATAGTTTTCTTTTTATTCACATATTTGCATTTTGTCTAAACTTTTGCATCGCAGTGTATAGATGATAAATAAAATTCGATTTCATGTTCTATATTCTATTGCCTTTTGTTACAGTAGATGTTAAGGGGCATAAACATGAAAAATAAAATGATAACATATCTTTCCAATGAAGGAAAAAATTCTGATGTGTACAGAGCATCTTCGCCCCCAGTTAAAAAGGCGTATTGTTGTGTACGAAATTATGTTTGCAGAAACTACAATAAAGATAAATACTGCAGATAAATCAATAATTTTCACTATCACTCAATAATAATAATTTCATTTTTCAAATGAAATTGAAAAGTTAATAAGAAAATTAAAAAGGAATAGTAATAATAAGGTAAGTCGGGGGAAGATGCCAGTCGGGGGAAGACGCAAGTTTGATCATAACTCGTTTATGCATCGTTAGATTGCAATACTGAGCCACTTGTATCCAGTGTCAGGTCCCACATAGGATGTGGCTTAACCATTTGTTTCAATTCATCGACTTTAATTGACGTTGTTTTTTTATCTCGTGAGAATTAACGCGGTGAGTACAACTTCTGTAATATTCTGTTTCTCATACTTAGAGCTCATAAACGTATTTGCTATTTTGAATAAGATCTTAGTAATATCAGTGAGTTTTGTATGACGTTACACACATCATCTATGTAGAAAAGCTCCACAACACTGTAGCAATAAGGAAATAAGCGTGTGTGGCATCTTCCCCATATACTTGGGGGAAGACTCCACATGGTTCAGAAATAGGTGAAATAAACTAAATTTTATTTATTTTTTGTTTTATAGCACTAAATAGTATCGTGTAAAATAGAAAATAAATCACTTGCATATTTTCTTATTCTTTCGTTTTAGGCATTATGACTTTTAAAAAACAGAACTCTCATTTAATTACCATTTAGACAATGCCTGAAAACAACAAAAGAAAAGCTTAACACTCTTCTTGGTCCGAATCAAATTTGCTGCAAGCTGTAGAAGATGTAAGGAATGCACGAAACACTATGTGAGCTGCAGCAAAGATTTATAGAATTCCATGTAGAGGCGAGTTAGCGCAAAACGCATTCCAAGAAACCTTCGAAAATACAGAAGAAAACGAGACAACATATCAGCTAGTCATCCTCACGTGAAAAAATTCCTCTACATTCTAGTGATGACGGGTGGATGATGTTAATAGGGGTTTTTTATGCTAATAAAGGTCCCATGTGTGACTGGATTCAGTGCATCGAATGCAACAAATGGTTGCATGAAGATTGCCATGATGATCATTTGCATTGAGTGAAGTTTTGTGTAGGCTGTCATTCAAATTTGTGCTGCTATTATTTTTTTCAAATCAAATATGACTAAATTTCAATTTGTTTCCTTTTGTTATTATGTTCACACTTAAGTTTTAATGTTGGTCTTATTTTTTTATTTATTGGGGTGTTATGGCATCTTCCCCCATAACAGGTGGCATCTTCCCCGTATATATCGGGAAGATGCCACAAATAAATGACTTTTTGCAACATTAAATTCTGACTTCATTTTATACTTTGAAGAGTATTCACTGGTATTTATGATTAACTAAATCGTTGAAAAATAAAGTGTATTTGTTTGCATGGACTTGTTATTGCAATTTAAACTGTAATCATCGGAAATTCCTTAACTGTGGCATCTTCCCCCGATTTACCTTATTATTTTTCAGCAAATAAGGGCATTAAAAAACCTTTTTGCAATAGTTTTGAAAATTTTCGGAGGGGGTTTGAACCCTAAAAACCCACCCCTTAAATACGGCCCTGGTACATTGCAATAACTTTAATCAAACCGTCAATAAACATGAAATTATTGTTTTTGTGAATTGCAAGGTTAATCATTGAGCGGAAATATTAAATATAAAAATTAATATTTGGATAGCAATAATGAGTGCGCCGAAGAGAAGAAATTTAAAATTTTTTTTTTATAACAAGAACATCTGAAATGTCTTCGAATTCTTGCGTGTAATTGGAAAACGCATCATTGGGACAGAGATGACCAACCTCTTACATATCAACCGCCAATTTTGTTTAAATGAAAGTTGCGCATAAAAGTTGCTGCATAAAATGTTCCACACAACTGAGAAAACTATTTTATATTCTTAGTTTTACGGTTGGGATTGGCAAATAAAGATAGGAATAAGATCTGATTCAGTTCGATAAAATTTTATTGCTGAGCAGTGGGGAGGTCAAATTGGTAGTTACAACTCTTCCCTGACTGCCTGATTTCAATCTATATTACCAATCCGAGAATGATATGTGTACATGTGAGGACCTCTACGATCAAACCCGCCCCCCACCTCCCCCTCCAGAGAAAATTGTAACAAAACTCAGCCCCTTCTCCCACGCCTCCTCCCACCTCTCCTCCATATGAAACTTCTCTAGCTAATCTTATTCAGTCAACTGAATAAGTAACACATAAAAGCAACCCTTTTTTTTAATTCAATCCCTCATTTGTAGTACAGTAAAGCAATTGTTTGTGAGAAACGCTGAATCTTGTCATGGCTTTCCTCTAAATTTATTCAATATAGTGAAAATAAAAGAATTTCTGCTCGACGAGATAGTTTTAGCTCTAAATGAGACTAAACTTTGAATATCAGGTTAGGTTTCACGAAGTTTTTTCCACCCAAGAAGATGCTTGTTGGGATTAAAACACCTTGAACACTGCAAACGACCATCGAAATACGTTTATGCACAATTGAAATTATAGATGATATAGTTATCAAGCACAGATCCAGAGGAGGGGTCATGGTCATCATGACCTCCTTTCAAGTGTCCAAAGATATCCAGCTTGAGCTGCGTTTTGTAGACTTGTATTTTGAGAAATGCACAGCGGCCCTGTTTATGCCCAAATAGAACACTTATAACCTCCTTTTCCGGTAGTGACCACCTCTGAAACCAGAAGCTGGATTAAGCCCTTTAATTATTGCATCAAAAATAGTTTGGTGCAGCACATAAATGCATTATTACTTGCCGTTAACGAGACTTTTAAATCTGCTTTCGAAAGCCTAGACTGCAATAATCAAAAACTTATGAAACACTTCTTGAAATCGGATACATTTTTGAGAACACGTTGTCCCCTCAAAGCAAGAGTAGGATACCTTCCACCAGGGGCGGATACAAGGGAAGGGCGATGGGAGCAATCGCCCCTCCCTTGAGGGATTCTTCTCCAGCAGTTTTTCGACTTTAAAGTTCCAAAAAAAAAAAAAACAATTTTAGATGGTCTTTGATGATACTATGAGAAGTTGTTGCGATTCGGGGCTCAGAGCTGATTTTTTTTCGAAGACCGAAACATTTGTAATAAACATGCGTTAACCAGTATATGCGGTAAAAAAAAAGGAGGCAAGTAGAAAAAAAAGCAATCGCCCCTCCCTTGGAGCATTTCTGGATCCTCCCTTGCCTTCCATTTATTCCAAGCATTAGATGTCTTACTGTTTCTCTCAGGCAACGACAATGTTAAAAAAAATCCTAGGGAGAACACTTTTTTAACACCTTTTTGAAGACAAACACTTGGCTCCTTTTTGAGAACACTATTTTGGAGTAATTTTTGGCGCACCTTTTGGAAACTAACTGTTCCAAAAAAGTTGTACTGTTCTCAAAAAAGATACTTGTAACCGTTTTCAAAAAGTGTTCCGTAAGATTTTGATTATTTGTTTTGTCATTTAAAAAATAAATAAATAAAAATCTTTGAGCAATTTGGCGTTAAAGCTACTGCGATCAACAGAGAAGTTTTCGAGTTCGAATTCGTCATTTGAGATAGTTTTTTGTTTTCATTCACAAAATCATTTGTTTACATGCAAAACAGAACTGCGCAGATTAGCGAACTTTTTAAACTTGATTTTGTAAATGTTTGTGAAGGCAGTAGAAAAACGTTGATTATTTTTTTAATTTTTATTTATTTGCGTTTTTTTTATGATTTGTATATCTTTGGCTATAAAGTTGGATGTGCTTTTCAACTATGCTGTTCTTTGTGTAATACACTGGCGGAAAAAAAAATCCCAACACCAAGAAAAAATTGCCGTAGAGTAATAAAATTTGGGTAATGCAATTTTCTAGTTCCCATGTTTAATTAATTAAATGTACAAGATCACTGGCTAATTTAAGCTCAAGAAAATGCTGTGCAAATGTGAAATTATGTTAATTTAATAGAGGGTGTAACCTCCAGAATTTTGAAGGCAAGCCTGCAAGCGTGCATGCATTATGTTATACAGGCGCCGAATGTCACTTTGTGGTATGGAGTTCCATGCTTGTTGCACTTGCTGTGTCAATACTAGGACCGTCATTGCTGACTGTGGATGATGCTCGAGGTGCCATCCCATGATATCCCATACGTTATCAATTGGAGACAGACCTGGTTATTTTGTAGGTCATGGTAACATGTCAGCACTCTGTAGAGCACATTGCGTTACAGCAGCGATGTGAGGGCGAGCGTTATCCGGTTAGAAAACGCGCTCTTGAATGCTACTCATGAAGGGCTGTACTACTGGTTAAATTAACAGACTGACGACAAATTTTCAGTCAGTGAGTTTGGGATAACCACAAGAATGCCCCTGCTATCGTAGGACATTGCTCCAGAGACCATAACTCCAGGTGTGAGTCCCGTGTGTCTAGGCCGTAGACCGCTTGGATGCAGGCGGTCCCCTGCCCTCCTTCTGACCAATATACAGCCACCACTGGCACTAATTCAGAATCTGTTTTCATCAAAAATTACAACAGATCTCCACTCCGACCTCCAGTGAGCTCTGTCGTGGTACCACTGCCGTCGGAAAAGGTAATGGTTTGCAGTCAATGGAATACCGGCTACAGGCTGCCTGGATAGGAGCTGTCCTTGAAGTAAACAGTTTCTTAGGGTTCCTTGGGTCACGAGGGTACCAACTGCAGCTCGAATGTCAGCCGCAGATGCAGTACGATGCGCCACAGCCGTACGCAAGATTCGGGGATCTTCCTTCTCAGTCGTGCCACGTGGCAGTTCTGAACTCGATCTTCTTGAGGTAGTACCATCCCTTGACCATAGCTTTCAATAATCATGCATGGTGGAAACATTCCCACCCAAGTTTTTCTGCAATATCGCGAAATGAAAATCCACCTTCTCGTAGCCAAATTGTACGACCTCGTTTAAACTCGGTGAGCTGTTGATAATGGCTTCTTCGTCTTCTTAAAAGGTATTCCTGGCTAACATGAACGCAATTCGTCCAATTTCACGGAAAAATAATACACACGAGCTTCACAACACGCTTTTAAAACAAGCCTTATTTGCATGTTCTGAGTGACGCCAGCTGCGCCACACTTATGCGCGGAACACGAAATTTCAATCGATGTCATCTTTCAGTTGTATAAACACGCCTACCAAATTTCGTTTATCTAACACAAGTCTTTCTTGGTGTTGGGATTTTTTTTTCCGCCAGTGTAGTTACATTTTTTAATTCCTTGGATAAGTTCAAGCGGTAATATTGTTTGTAAAAATGGAAAGTTATTGAGTATGTTTTGAATAAGCAAGTAAAACTCATATTCATAAATAAAATAATACAGCATTGAAACAAAGGCGTTATGCCATATAGAAAATGTTTGACATTGGTAGTAAATGTTGAAAAACGCAAAACAATTTATTTTAAATGAGCAACTTCATTTCACTATTTAAATTTATCCTACAATGATTTGCAGAGAAGATAATACATTTAATAAGATAGCAAATAAAAATTATAATGAGCCGTAATAATATTGCATTTGGTTAGTGGCCTTTTACATATCGTCACACAGGAATTGTGCAAAATTTCTTTATTCAGGCCTTGAAATTTATGTGGTTTTCAATAAAAAATTCGTTTCAAAATCACTGTGTTTCATCTGTAAATTAAAATTGTATTTATTATGCTTTATTTATTCAAAGGAGCTGCTTTTACAGGTGAGAGTATGTGCATTTCTAAAATAAATAAATTATGAAAACGATTTTCAAATCACCTGTGTAACAAAATGATTTGCATATATTTCGTCCAATTTCTCATGTCTTCAATACTTTCACAATGTTTTTTCAAGTCTGGCATATGACTGAAATCTGCAGCTGAAAGATGAAGAGTTCTAATTTCAAACTAAGTGGTCTGATATATTTTTTAACTTTGGAAATACAATCTTCTTTCGACTTGTAGTTTTGAGTAGGAAACATTGACAATGGCCAGTAAGACCACTTAAAAAAATACCAAATCAAACAGGCAGTTATTACTATTAAAAAATTCATTTCTTCCGAAATAACCTTTTCTTTTAAGTTTGTCTGATCCGCTTGCTATGTCATAAAAAATGACTCCAGACCGTAAGTTCTTCAAAGTCATCAAAAGTATCACAATTCCTCTCATGGAGTACTTAAGCAGTTCTGTAAGAGTTTATAAGAGAATATTGAGCTACATCACAGACGTCGCGTCGGAGGATTTATCCAAAGCTATAGAAAACAGTGCAAAAGCCGACTATATATTTTAGTTGTAGTTATCGAGAGAGATATATCTCAAAAGCTCGATACGTCTTGTTACTGTCTGTTGGAATGCATACAGTAATTCCGTCTCATCTACTTTCTAAAGCTTTATTACTAATAAGGCGCGAAAATGTTTGGAGAAAAGATTTAACAGTTTTTTCTCCAACGGAAAAAAAAAACTAATTTTTCATTAAACAAATTTTTCAAGAAATCTGACAAAATTCGTATACAAATAGCTTATTTTGAACTTTGTGTACATAATAATTTTATTAAACCCACATTTTTAATTACCCGCAAACGAAACTATCAGCAATTAAATATCAACAATCATATAGAAACTGATTTTTTTGGGGGGGAGGGGGGGGCACAAAACATGTTTTCTGTTTTCGGTAATAATCCGAAGTTTGGATTCCGAACATCAACTTAAACGGATAATAGAGACTACAGTTGTAATTACTCAAAAAAGGTCATATAGAAAGAATGATTAATAGGAAAGACACAAATAATAGGACGCTGTAATAATAAACGTCTAGTTCCAGTCAAAAAAATGTAATTACTCTCTTCTACTTCTAAACACAAGATGTTAATTAATATCTCACAACCGTTTTCTCACAAAAATCATCTTTAATGACTATTTTAATGTAAAACAAAATTTACCGCGATGACTTTGTGCAACATCCATAACCATTTCTTAATTTTTCCAAAAGAACTCTGTCGTTAAAGGCATAAGTTGGGTAATTACCTTCTCAATCTAATTCGCCTTTTATCGTTCAGAACTGCTAATTACACCGTCGATTCCGCTTAACTTTAACCGTTAACGTTTTCGCGCCAAGAGATAACGAGTGATCATTTGAAAAATATCAGAAGGGGAGAAAAAATGTTCCCAAAATCGATCTAACCAGGGGCTTCTCTCCAAGCTGTTGTAGGGTTTCGCTCAGGAGAGAAGAGTTAAAGAGGATTAAAACAGTACAGTGAAGCCATGGGGTTGGATAGATACACGAAAGAGCAACGTTTCTTTTAATCTTGTCCCATCCCACATTGAAGAAACACAAGCAAGAGTGGGCACAATAAAAACAATAAGAATTGAAATGTCTTAAATAGGATTAACTTTGAACATCCGGAAATTATATCTAGCAGGAAAAAAAGAAGAATTTGGAGAATCTTACATAAAATCCTTGCAGCTCTTATCGATCAAATCATCTGGTTTCATTAATACTTGCATAATCCATTTACTATAGATTGAAATTTTAGAAATAACTAAAAGATCTTTTAACTGAAGTGTTATAGGTTAGTGTAGAGATGGGAATAATTGAAAAAAAAAACGGAAGTTTTGCGGAAAAAAAAAGTTTTTTTCGGAGAAGTTTAGTTTCACTGTGGAAAAATTGTAAATTCGGATTTTTTTTGCTCAGAATAATGAGTTCTGAAATTTATGTTAACATTCCAATACTCTTTTAGAAATATTTTTTACATTTAATATGCCACATAAAAACACTAACCTTAATAACACACAAGTTCTAAGATAATTTAATTTCCCTGTGCATGTGAATAGATGACATACTTTTAATAGCATTTATCAGTTGCGTAAGAAAATGTTAAACTTCACTTTAATTCATAAAAATCGATCATTAAATTTTTTTTCCAAATTTCCCAAGAAAAAAAAAACAAGATTTTCCTTTTCCTACGTCTTAAAAATTTTCAAAATTTTTTCATTTCAAGTTTAGTATACAGTTGACAATTCTTTAGAGGACAATTGTCAAGTCATATGTTTAAAATGGTAAATGTTTTGCTTCAAGTCGTTAACTTTTGAATCCAAACACGAAGTCTCACTTCATTCAAAAACTAAATCTCTCAGTAATTTGACATTTTAATAAGTACCCAAAGCGTCACTAATGATTGCTACACTGGACCGATATTCCCGAATAGTACACTTCAATCACACCCACCCCGATTGAAATTAATACATTCAAATATAATTGGAAACACGATTTTTAGTTTTTTGACAGTTTTATTGAATTTATATCCACCCCCCCCCCCCCGTCCTTCTCCGTGAAAAAATTTGAACTGACAGGCCTGCTTGAAGCATAGTTTAACTATATAATTATGCGTTCCGGCATTAAATATTAAAGCCACTCCTAGAGAATAGATACATTACCCCAGAAAGACACATTTAAAACAATTCTATTCTGGTGCGGCTTTCGTTTTTAGTTTCACTTGATTCTGTATTTCACATTAAATGTAATGTCACTGGAGAATTTTCCTACGCGTCGGCGAAGATAATGGATTACATCAAGGTCATGGCAAATCGAGCAAAAGAACGTGACCCGCACTGATTTCGAGAGAGAGAAATCAATAAAAAAGATATTTTAAATCAATCGATAAATCAATAGTTTTCTCCAGTACATACTAATTTTAGTGTTGGAAGAAAAATAGCAACTTAAGCGTACGCGGCGAATCTTGTTTCCGTGTTTTCACTAATGAAGCAATTACGAATTACGCGGCTCCTCCAGCGAAGGAAATTATAAGGCAGTGATGACGTCAGCAGAAAGAATCGTGCACGTTTTGCAGTGAAACCTTTACTTAGGTACTTGACATAACACGTTCTGTACGGTTAATTCTTCTTGTAATAAAAGAGAGAGAAAGAAATATCATAGTTTACTTTTCGATACATTAACATTTTTGCGCACGAAAACTCTCTCATTCAGTTTCTATTCTTATTAATTTCACATCTGAGCCATTCTACGGTAAACCAGTCATTTTGTCAGAGTTCATAACTTTCATTAAAAAACAATAATTTTGTTCATTACATTTTTTAATAACTATTTTTAGTAAAATATGTGAGCATTCACGTACAGTATAAAAGGTTTTTCCGTAAAATAACTCAGTTTCAGTTTTTTTTTTATTTTTTTTTTTTTATTTATTTATTTATTTTTTTTTTGAATTGTCTAGAAATTAGAATTTTTTTGGAAGGAAAATGGGAGTTATTTTGAATTTGAGAGATTCAATCCTTTCATAAATTTTTCTCTCATATTCATTTTGTCAAAAATATAAAATTTTATTAAACTTTTCTAAAAAGATCTACCAAACATAAAATTGAATATAAAATTTAAATTTAAAATACAAAGTAGAGCACAGTCACTCAGCGTAGGTTTGTCCAAAATTTCTTTATTCTCAACTGCCTTACTCATACTTTAGCAGTGTTATTGCATCTTGACATATAGATATACAATGGGGGTGGTGCATCCTAAGAAATATGAATATACAATAATGCAACATTATAAGCATACTTAATTTCATTTTTAATATCAATTACATCAAAGGATGTAACTATAAGCTCTTTACCGAGGATCTACAATGCGACTCGCATGCATCAAGCAAGACTTTTAATCTGCAACATTCTGATTTTTTCTGCACGAAGGTATTTATTTCTCAAATAAACTTTTAAAAAAACATTAAAAGTTCCATTAAAAAAGCACAAACAATTCTCCAAATCCATTATTTATCCCATCGAATTGTAGGTTTTATTGAATAAAAAATAGTGTTAAAAAATTGTAATTTTCAAAAGAGAAAAAAAAAACTTTTTTCTAAAAGAAATTGTCGGAGTAAGAAAATAATGTGGCTGTGACAACTTTTTAGTAAACTTGAAGCCGCAGCCATTTTAAAACATCCACTAAATTTTAAAAAGCCGCGAATTAAATAAATTAAACCATGAAAGGCCTTAAAAGTTACATCAAAACGCAAAATGTAATCCACCAAATATTTTTTTTAAAGTCAATTTCATAAAAAGGTGCTTTAAAATGAAAAACAATCCGCAAACTCCGCTAAACATCCATTTTTTCCTGCAAGGCTCATTCCACGTCAAATCGCCTAATTTTAATAGTTGGCCATGCCGTCATGCTCGGATTTTGTTCAATATTTTTTTACGGATAGATACCTATGAGATAAACTCAAATTAATTTTTTTAGGTTTTTTGAATAAAAATTTAGGGCTGTAGAATTTTTTGAAATTTTGGTTTTTTCAGAATTTTTGCTTTTTTATTTTTGGTATGCATTTTGAAAAAGCTCTATAACTTCCTCATTTTTCACTCAGTTAAGCCAGTTTACGTATCATTTTAAAGCTAATTATTTTCTCCTTCAATTCTAGTAACAAAAATGAGATTGTGAAAAATAGAATTTTTCAAATGGTCCTCTTAAGTCAGATTTTGTGTTTTTTCAATTGGTATGTTCAATAGGTCATATCTCCGGAGTACCAACTAAGAACTGCACAATTTTTTTTTCAGTGATGACAACATCATATACTTTTTATGTATAAAAAATTAGGAGGGTGTTTTTTGTTGTTTTGGAATAAAAAAATCAATTGTGTTTTTTCAGTTGGTATGATCAACGGGTCATATCTCCGGACTACCAACAAAGAATTGCACGACACTTTTTTTTCTGTTATGACAACATCATACCCTTTTTATGTATAAAAAATTAGGAGGGTGCTTTTTGCAGTTTTGGAATAAAAAAATCAAACTTGTTTTTTCAGTTGGTATGATCAATAGGTCATCCGGATTACCAGTTAACAACTGCGCAATTTTTTTCCATAATGAAAACATCATGATGTTTTTATGATCAAGAAATTAGAAGGAAATTTTTTTGTTATTTTGAAATAAAAATATAAGATGTTTTTTTTTTCAAAAGACTTTACTTTAAAATCAACTTTTGAAACTTAAATTTGAGATTCACTCAGCATCACACGTCACAACCAGATGAAAATGTATCCCATTTATTACATTCAAATATTTGATGGTATATATATATTGTTCTATTGCTTGCATGTTTTGGTAGTGAAAAGTCACTGCATAATTATTTTGCTCTTCAGTAATTATTTGCTAGCCACTCCATCAATCGATAGGAATTACGATAAAGAAAACTGGAATGTGTTTAAATAAACTTGCATTCATAGTTTGACAAAAAAGGTCTCGCGAGCTCTTGGTGGTTGGAAAAATTTTACATTTGGTTTCCATCATTCTGAAATCTACCTAACATTTTATAATTTGTTATCAAATGAAAGCATAAAAATTTCATGAATAACAATCTTTATTTCTACGATATTCCGACAGTGACAACAAAAGGTTTTTCAGACACAGAAACCTTCTTCACTAATATACTCTTCGTGTCTAATGGCTTGAAGAAGTGATTTTCTCTGCTGCCTGCTATTCTTAAGGCTCTTTCATATTTTTGCTTTAAAAAATCTACATTTGCAACCACTTCCACTGCTGTAACGAAAAACATCTGTATCCCCTTTAATGTTTTGAGAGGCAAATTGAAATAGATCATGTGCATTTAAAATCTGTCCTTCGACAGTTCTTTGAAGACTTGCTCTTCGCAAGCCGTTTTATTATGTCCCATACTCCATCGCATGCATTCTTGCCATGACTCTTGGCAAAGAAATGCCATTCAGCTGCCATGTCGTGGTCTTCCTTGTGATAGCATAGTTTTTTTTTTTTTACGGAGTTTTTAAACTTATCGAAAACTTGATTTTTAAAGAAATTTTTTTAAAAAACTCATTTTTTTTTTTAAATTTCAGAACAACAAAAACCACCCTTCTAATATCTAGATCATAAAACATTATGACGTTTTCATTATAGAAAAAAAAATGGCGCAGTTGTTAACTGGTAATCCGGAGATATGACCTATTGATCATACCAACTGAAAAAACACGTTTAATTTTTTTATTCGAAAACTACAAAAAGCACCCTCCTAATTTTTTATACATAAAACGGGTATGATGTTGTCATAACAGAAAAAAAGTGTCGTGCAGTTCTTAGTTGGTAGTCCGGAGATATGACCTATTGATCATACCAACTGGAAAAACACACTTGATTTTTTTATTCCAAAACAACAAAAAACACCCTCCAAATTTTTTATACACAAAAAGTATATGATGTTGTCATCACTGAAAAAAAAATTGTGCAGTTCTTAGTTGGTACTCCGGAGATATGACCTATTGAACATACCAATTGAAAAAACACAAAATCTGACTTAAGAGGACCATTTGAAAAATTCTATTTTTCACAATCTCATTTTTGTCACTAGAATTGAAGGAGAAAATCACTCAAAAGTTATTAGGGATGAGAGCTTGTTTTAATGGTTCAATGTTGAACGAAAAATTGTTCAAATCGGAAATTTAAAAACGGAAATGAAGTATTCGTGATAAGATCTTTCGAACAAAAAAAAGTTTGTTCAAATCGGACTGTTCACTAAAAAGTTAGTATCGCGGGACAAGTTAGTATATGCTTGAACTTTTCAAAGTTGAACAAAAATTGTTCGAATCGAAAAATCAATATGGGAATGAGCTGTACTCGTCGAGATCTTTCCAACAAAAAAAAGTTCGTTCAAATCGGAATGTTCATTCAAAAGTTATTAGGGGGGGACAGACAGACCGACAGACACACAAATTCCCCATCTCAATACCCTACTTTCCAATTTTTAATTTTTCAATATTTATTTTACTTTTTTGTTTCTATTTAGCCTACTTTCCCGTTAAAAATAAAAGAGAGACGAAAAAAGTATTAATGCAAAAAGAAACAAAAACTTAAAATAAATATCGGAAAATTAAAAATTAGAAAGTAGGGTATTGAGATGGGGAATTTGTGTGTCGGTCGGTCGGTCTGTCTGTCGGTCGGTCTGTCTGTCCCCCCCCCCCTAATAACTTTTGAATGAACATTCCGATTTGAACAAACTTTTTTTTGTTGGAAAGATCTCGCAGAGTACAGTTCATTACCATATTTCATTTTTCGATTTGAACAATTTTTGGTTCAACTTTGAACCGTTCTAACAACCTGTCCCGCGATACTAACTTTTTAATGAACAGTCCGATGTGAATAAACTTTTTTTTTGTTCGAAAGATCTTATCAAGGATACTTCATTCCCGTATTTACATTTCCAATTTGAACAATTTTTCGTTCAACATTGAACCGTTTAAGCAAGCTATCACCCCTAATAACTTTTGAGTGAACAGTCCAATTTAAACAAACTTTTTTTTTTTGTTCGAAGGGTCTCAGCAGGGATACTTCATTCCCGTATTAAAATTTTCCATTTGAACATTTTTTTCGTTCAACATTCAACCGTTCAAGCAACCTTTCCCCACCGAATAACTTTTAAGTGAACCATCCGAATTGAATAAACCTTTTTTTTGTCCGAAAGATCTCGGATAGGCTCTTTCCCATACTTGACTGTTTGATTTGAAATATTTTTTGTTCAATGTTGAACCGTTCAGAAAAAAACTTTACATTGGAGCCTACAGGGAAATTTAAGTTGAATGTTGATCCTGAACGTAAAAGAGGATTTCCTTCAAACTGACTTTGTAAGAAAATGGTTTTGATAAATAAGGTATGCAAAGTTCTTTTCTGAATAATCTTCCGTGAACACTCTGATTACGACTCCGACTTCGCAAACAAGGCGGAAATGCAGGCTCAAAAAAAAAAAAAAAAAAAGAAAAAGACTGACTGTGCAGATGATTTTTTGTGTATTTATTCATTTGCCTTTTTTTTTTTTTTTTGTAACAAAAATTTGTCATTCACAAGGGCATTTTATTCTTTATTTATATTTAACAACTGGCAACGGGTTTAAAATGAAATTCAATACATTTTACTAACGGACGAGTTTTTTTTTTTTTTTTTCTTTCTTTCTTTGATAAAATGTGTTTTAATGTTCTTTGTACTTTTTTTTATTTATTTTTTTTAATGAAAAGGATCGAGGAATTTTTCTACGGAAGAACTGTAACAGCTACATTCTTTAAAAGGTGCGATAAAACTTAATTTATTCATTTATTTACTTTTTACGTGTCTATTTCATCTGATGAGAGGGGTTTATTTTGCTTTTAGAAATCACGTATGTTTGACATAACTTTCAGTCTCAGATAATCAAGAGAATAATGATCAGATGCTAGAATGCCGATGTCGATGTACGTGAAAGTAGGCTAGTTTAGTTCTTGACAGAATTGAGTTCAAACTCTAAAACGCTTATAACTCATCTTCTAATTGTGATAGAAGCATCGAACTTGAAACTAGAGTTTTTAACAAAATAATAAATTAAAAGAAATTAAAAAATTACGAAAAACTGCTCTGTCAAATCGCGTTACAAAAACTTTGAAAGGGTTTAATGATTTTTTAAAGCACTCATTAGTAACTGAAATCAAAACAAAAGCCTTTAAAAATCGAGCTAGAATCGCTCATAACACTGTCTATGAAAAAGGTAGATCATTGAAAGAAAAATTCATCATACGCAAAAACATTCGTTCTTTAGAATTAAATATAATGTGTGTGAGTAATTCTTCCCCCCATATTAGGGAATTTATGCAGAAATTGTGTCTAAAATTGGAACAAATTCAGAACTAATTAAAAGGGTACTTTTTGAAACAGACTATAAGACCTAACCCGAACAAACAAAAACGAGTTCAGTGAAATCGATCTTGTAGCATGCATATGCATTTGAAGTTTCATTTTTTGTTTATATAAAAATAATAATAACATTACAGTAGAGAACGCAGGATTCTCTAAAATTAACAGAGACTTATTTCAGTCTTGACAAAAAAGAACACTTTCTGTTGGCAATAAAAGAATTTCCTTAAGCAATGATACAATGTGAAGGAAATTGAATTAGGTAAGGAGTACTTGAAAGCTCTGGATCAATTTAAAACTCAAACCAAAGAACTAGTAACAGTTGTAGATGTTTTGAATACATTTAACTTGCTCTATAAAAGAAAAAACAAGCTGTGAGCAGAATGTGAAAGGATTTTCTTTTTTTTTTTTTAGATAACATAGATTAGCAAAATGCGGAATTAACTTCAGAAAATTCGTAGATGGCTAAAATGCTTCGAATATTTCACTCAAAATGTATCTGAAGCTTTATACATTTTTTTTTCTTTTTTGCAATAAATAGTGTAAAACTTCTTTTTTATTCTTAATTTTGGAAAATATGTTTAACAATTATTGAAACAAAACAACAACATATAGCTATATTATTGAAGTCTACGTATGAGTCCATTTGACAAGTTGTCTGTACCGGACTCCCTGTCTGTCCAAAGTACTATCGTATTTGGAATACCCAGAGGAAGAGGTTTTGCCTAGTCTCGTCAATTTAGGCTAGGGCTTTAAGTATCGTAAATATCATTTGAAATTTGTATCACTGAAATCAGCACTTTTATCGTCTAACACAGAAGTTGGCGTTAAAATTAAAATGGTTCGAGGGCTTATCCTAATTTTTCAAGATGTCGCCAAGTCCTTCCGCAGGTGGTAAGCAGCCACCTAACAGCTACGCAATGTGTACTACGAACAGAAGGTTGACGAGCGAAATAAACAGGGGCATTGTCCCCCCCCCCCTTTTTTTTGTTCATTATAATGTGTTGATAAAATTGATATATCTGATACATGGTACCTTATTTGTTAAGAGGGAATTTAATATCAGTTTTTTACTAAAAGTTGCGTTTTTTTCATATAATTTGTTTGAAATAATAATTGCAACTGCGTAGAGTGCGGAAAACATACAAAGTAAGATGATTGCAAAACCTTTGATACTATTTTTATGGTTATAAATTTAATGTACTCTAATTGCCATGGCTAATGAGCCAAATTAATTATTTCATATAAAAATAAATAAATTAATCGCTCTGATGATTTTTTTTTCTTAAATGACCAATCCAGTAGTAGATATGAAACAATTTGCAAAAGGTACTATGTTTTTCTTGCAAACAAAGCAATTTTCTTCTATGGATAAAGATTGCTAAAAATTCCCTCTGTTGATTTTTTTTCCAGCAAAAACCGCTGATCCGAAAATAGAAGAAGTTATATTGAACTTCTCAAACGGAGCATCGTTTACGTGATAGATGTGTAGCTGTATTTATGACCTAAACATATAAAAACACTCACGATTTTACTACGAGACGCACAGCAAATCAATACTTGAAGCACTATATTTAAAGGAGATCGTTTTTCGATACGTTATCTAAAACGATCTAACGGAAAGTTCTGGACGAAGAATTATTCTCGATAGTGTTTGTAAATGAGGAGTACATAAGCATGTATTATTATTAGATCTAAACCAAACTTAGAATTGGCTGTTAATAGCCTCAGAAGAACATTCTCTACCTGAACGAAAAAAATTCATCTGTTCAATCATTAAAAATAAATTAAGTTTGATGCAATAATGTAGTAGAGTACTTATATGGTATATTTGTCAAGACAAGAAACTCAATCCTTTAACATCAATCTTGAAGATAAAAGTTCCGAATTATAGCACTAGAAGCACTTTTACATTCACCAAAAAGTCGATTCATCTTGCAAGTATTTTCAAGCCTTTGTGAGAGAATTCCCCATATAAGGGGAAAAAACGGATTATTGCAACTAGAAATTTTTTTGTACTGCTTACAAGGAAGAAAGTGAGTTATTACAAAAGATCTATGTCGAATTGATTTCTGTTATATAAAAGGATGATATCAGAAATCTCTACTTTTGACTTCACGACGGTTCATTGCATTTCCTTTTAAAATGCACCATACGAGCCCGTGTTACTTTCACCAAAAATCCTGGTCATTTCAGGTGTTTTCAAACTTAAATAAGAAAACTCTCCATTTAAGGGAGAAAGGCGGACTATTGCAAGTATAGTATTCAACACCGGGTGCAAAGTAAGATGGGTCAGAGATGGTATTAAACAACTCCAGTATGCAATGTAAACGAGTGTTATCGAAAATCCGTACTCCCGAATTTAAACCAGATGATTGCATTTCCTTTGTGAAAGTGCCACAATTACAATAAGATCTGAGCATGAACTTCAACCATCTAATCCTATTCTAATCACCTAAACTTACCAGCACCCCAGGCAGAGTACCCCAGGCCATCACTTAACATTCAATTTTACTACAATTGCAATCTCGAATGCACAAATTAAATGCAATTTTTTTTTGTATGCGTTACCAAATTAAAATAGTATTAATAATAATGGTACTAAGATATATAGATAAAAGTAACCTACTATTAAAAGTAAAAATAAAAGAACTCCCCATTTATGTTAAGTTGTGAAAAGAGAATAAAATCTGTGAACGACTACAAGAAAAAAAACTGAAACTAAAAAGTAAAAGCCAATTGAACAATGTATTGGAAAATTTTTATACGAATTCAAATTTTAAAAAAAATAAAGAGGATGTAACGGTTTAGAAACGAATTATCAATTAGTTAAAAAGGTTTTCACCGTAAAAGTTATACCAAAAACTATGCTTATGCTGCCTTTTTAGCACTCAATCTGATAATTTGTTTTAATTTTTAAGGCGATAATCTCAAATGCATTCATTACCAGCTGTAGCCTAATTTTAGTTGAGTTAGTTTCAGGAAATAATTTTTCTAGCTGAACTCTATAATATTCAAAACGACACTTCAGTACTTAAAAGCAGAGTGGCTGGCTTTTATAATACATTTCGAGAAGCCAGCCACATATTACAGTCAACAATAATGCCTTACTTTGGCGATAAAAGCTATTATTAGGTCCTCTGGAGCACTATGTTGTTTCAGACAACATAGAATGCAAACTAATTTCTACCAGACAACAACGCCCATATGCCTTGCAATAATTTCAAGATATATGTGTCTCTTGGAGTCATTTACGCAATGAAATCTGATCGAAATGGTATCTAGCATTTAAATTATGTATTTTATTTCCTCATATGTGCGAAGAGATGGCTCGATAAGAAAAAAAAAATCAAGTACTTTTTTTAATTCTGGAATACCCGACGCAACTCATGCTAAAACCTTTTTATACTTTGACCAGTGGCGAATTTACAAACTTAATGGCTCATTGCAATACATTTTTAGAGACCCCTTTGTCTATCACAGAAATAAATAAAACAGTTACCATTTGTGTTTTTGTACCTTTTATGGTACTTCTATGCTCATGGGACTCCTCGCAATAGCAACATGGTAAATCCACCACTGATTTTGACCAATGTATGTAGTATAAGAACTGTTAAGAAACAAAATTTGTAACTTATGATGCTGTAATTTTTAAAAACAAAATCAAAATTGAAGAAACTCGTTCTTAGTTAAAAAATAAGTCTTCGCTGTTCCTTTTGATCTGTGTTTAACTCACGTGTCGCGAGATCGAGAGATTTTCTTGCACAAAAAACACTTATTTAACAACTAACACTTTGGAAGAATACCGATCTATATCAATCTCTGCTAACCCCAGTAACTTCAGATATCAATATCGACAATTTTACGATGGCTCGACTGAAATCTTTTGGGCAATTCCATGAAAGTGTGGAAAATCGTTGAAAAAATTAAATTAAACTAGTGTGATTAATTTGCATATTTTTCGATTTAAAAGGGTTGAAAGTGTCTTATGCAAAATAAGTTTCCGTCTAGAACCTAGTTTTTTAGTTTTGGCAGCACTTTGAAGTTGGCATTAGAATGTTTTATTCTTGGTGAAGCAAATGGTCAAACTTTCAACGTCGGTAAGTTTCACTTTTTTTCTTTAGATAACTGTTGCAATGAAATATTAATGATTATTACACTTTAAATTAATATTCTGAATTGCTGAAGTAAGTGTTGTTACCTAAATTAAGTGATTTATGTATATTTAAAAAAAGCACTATGCTATGTAGCGTAAGTTACCAAAAACATGTTAATGTTTTTTATGTGAATAAAGAAAGAGCAATACAATATTAGTAATGTTATATTTTCTATCTTATAAGTGTGTATCAAATAAATAATGATAGTTTTCTTTCAAATACTGTTAATTTTATTCTTTGTGCCACAGTCAAAATGCGTAACGTAAGTTACTGGCATATGCACGTAACGTAAGTTACCCAAATAAAATTTAAATGCTTGCGTTTAGAAATAAAGTACATTGTGGAATAAACTTATGTGGTTAGTAGGAGTAATTTATTCGAACCTTCTTTTATCGTTATGTATTTACTTTATTATATTAAATTAATCATATTTCTTAAAATGTCTTTGTTTGCTAATAAGCTTACAATACACTTCTATAATAAATTATATGTTTCTTTTTGGCTTTTGAGACATTAATTCTCTCTAAACAATATCACTGCATTCAAAATATTTAGGAGTAATGTACTATAAATTATTCAAAAATGACTTCTGTTATGTTTTAAAGTTATCAAATATGTTTTGGAAAACACAAACACAAAAATATTTTATCTCTTACAGGTGAAATATATTTTAGTCTGCATTAAATGCCACTGAACTCTGCAGAACATATGCGCTGTTAAAGGGGTATGAGAAAAGTCATGTGGATATTACAGATTTGTGAATAAAAGTCCCTCTTGATGGTATTGAAATATGTTAGAAAAGCAAAATTTATCAAAATTACTTTCTGAAGATCCGCACATTGACAATGACTATTTAAGAACTAGAAATTAACAAACTGTGGGGTTTCGTTTAGTTAAGTATTTTAAGGAACAAGAAGAAAAAACAGAGATAAAAGCCGGTGAATGATGGTGTGTGGTGAAGTACGAAAATACATTGTATCCTTGAATTGTGACGATTATTGAAGAAAACGAGTTTAAAATATAAGTAATGGCTGCTGTTGGAACCAATTAGAAATGGCCAGAAACGCAGATGAAATTTATTACAAGAAAGAAAACATAATACGAAAAATTGAATTACCTGAACTTGTTAAAAACAGCGGCTATGATGGATTTAAGTCTTATGTTATGTAATATGTTTGATTGGTCATTGAGTTTGGTATTAAATTTCTGTGAATTTAACTTATAATTGTTATTTTACAATATCTTGATCTAAACTGGACTGGAATTTTCATTCTTTATTTATTGTAATAAAAATATGCTAATAAGTGAACTTTGTAACGTAAGTTACTGTAACGTAAGTTACTCAGTTAAAAATTCCCATAAATTTCAATTTTTTAACTACATTTTTAAATTTGTGAAAATAATTTCTTAAAACTATCCAAAAAAAAGATAAATTATGATTCAAACTAAAAACAATTGTGAAAGAGCAGAGATTTGCCTTAGAACGAACTGTCACGTTATTGCATTCCCTTTTTGTGTAACATAAGTTACTGCCTTATTTTTGGCTGCTAAATTTTGAAAAATTTAAATGCAGCAAATATTTTTGTATTTTTATTATGCTTTTGACTGTCATTTTCATGGATAACTTTCGTACAAGGTTTGTATAACAATATTTGCTCTCACTGAGGTGCTAAATGCAAAAGGGTTGGTCAAAATGTAACGTAAGTCACCGTGGAATTGCCCTTTTGCTAAATATCGCCAGATACCGGATTTAGCATCGCATTTATGTCATCAAACTAGTCACTACTAACTTGGCGATAAAATACCATGTCTTTTTATGTAAAAAAAATTAAAATAATATTTCATTGCAAAAACAATTAAAATTCATTCTTCAGCATTGCTTGATGTTATGTTTCATTAAAAAATCTAGTTATTCAAGGAACAACTTAAATTGAGGAGGGAGTTTTATTTTCAATATTCAATTTACACAAACTTCACAAGCGAAGTAAATTCTCTCTAAACAGTAGCACTAATTACTTTGACAAACGTAGAAAACACAGAACAAACTAAACTTTTCCATCTTACCATTCTAAGCTTATTGTATTTTAAGATAATGTTCTTCTAAACTTCTAAACAAAAAAAAAAAAAACTCCGAACTTTAAAATCAAGTCGCTCAAATCACGATTTTTTTTTTTCTTGTAGCGATTAGAAAATGCCCACAACAAGATGTTTTCCTTCGTGTTTCACCTGTCCTTTTAAGATTTTCCCCATCGCGTTTCTTCTAATCACGATATTTATCTGTCTCTTTACGTGACTGTTTTTCTTATCTGTGACTTTTACTTTGAGAAACAATCTGTCATTTTCATCACGTATTCCCCAATAGAAATATCAAGTTCACAAGATAAAAACTTAATTGAAACTTCACTTTATCGTGTCACGTTTTAGCTCAATAACCTGAGCAAATATTTTGCTAAAAACGGGACATTTTCTTTCGGAAAGAGACTTCGCGTCGTTCGTTCTTGAAGTTGATAAATTTTTATTCTATTTTTAGATTCAAACTTTAGGGAAGCGGGAATTTATATTTAGTTGCTGGGACAGTGAAATATGATGGAGTAGGCTGAAAGATTTGTTTGTAAAAGCATAATAAAATATAAAAAATGTTTTCTTAATTCTAAAGGCTATTTCTATAAGCTTCGTTTGCACTAAAAATTATGAAATAAAGTATCTGATTTCTGGGTTACAGAACTCAAAAATTGCAGTTTGTATAATATCTAGGTCAATCCTTAAGCCCTAAACAAAATTTAAACTAAAAATTAGGCAAGGGCGGATGTAGAAATGTTGCAAGGGATTACGCATCCTTTACTGCACATCTTGGTTTACAAATGTTGACCTCACACGTTTTGGACTTCAATTGCGAAAGTTGTGTCAAGTGATCCAACGTTTTTTACCTAACATTTTTGTATTTCTTTCAAATTTGGTTCATCAATTGTACCCCTTGAGGTAATCAAGAGTCTCAATTTTTATATTTTTATCTCTATTATTTTTTCATTTATGAGACATTGAACTTTGGAAAAACCCTCGTTTTTCCATGGATAAGGGAAAATCAAAGGGACCATAACTCGGTATTAAATATAGATAGAACGATTTGGTAAATAGCATTTTAAACTACGTTAGTTGCCGTTTAATCTAATATGCAACATGACTAATTTATAATTTTTTTAATGAAATTTAAATTTCAAATTTAAATTTCTCGAAAAACATAAAATGAATTTTTTTTTTTTAATTCTCAAAAATTTTTGTGTATTTTATCTATGTTTGTACAAATTTTTAGATTGGGATCTCAATGGGATCATTTTTTTTTTTTGAATTTTTGAATAAAACAGTATAGGAAAAAAATGATATTTTTTAGATTCTATTTATTTAAATACTAAGTTCTCTTGCTTGTGATGGTCTAAAAAGTAGTAAACAAACATGAATATGTTTAAAGTAAGCTGGCATGAGCTTATAGATTTGTCAGGTTCACCCTCCCCCCCCCTTCCTCCCCCGCACAACCACTCTCTTTTATTTCAAAACTGTTCAAAATGTTTTTTGAAAAAAACTCTTTGATACAAAATGAATAATAGTAAACTTATTTAAAGTTGGTAAATGGGTTTCCTTATAACTAGACGAAGTTTCCCCTCCCTCCACCCAAATATACCATTAACGCTGTACTATTATGACATCAAACCTGGGGATTGAATTGACTATTATTTTTACCCTAGGTAAGTGAGCTAGTATTAACTTGTAGATTGGTCAACTCCCCTTCCTTCCTACCAGACCCAACAATTTTTTCCCCAAACTGTTCAAAATGTTAAAAAAAAAAACCTCTTTGATACAAAATGAACAGCAAACTTATTTAAAGTTGGTAAATGGGATTCCTTATTAACAAAGCAAAGAACAGCCCTTCCCCCACCCAAATGTACCATTAACACTATACTAATATGACGTCTCACCTTTGGATTGATTTGAGGATTATTTTCCCCCTAGGCATATATTGTTTTTCAGACGAAGTGTTTCTTTTTCAATCCGACCTTCACAAAGTGTACTTCCATTCAGTATCTGAATTTAAACTTATGATTCATTTCATCCCCTACCCCAGCATCAATCTTCAATTTTGGAGGGAGAAAAGAAACGGTTCGCCCTAAGATCATAGCAAACAGCAAAATAGCACTGTTCTACTTGTTCTCATAATGTTTTCCCATTATTTTCACACAAAACTGAAAAGAAATCAAAGTATCAGGTCATATGCCAATCCCCATCACTGCCTTTTCTTTCTCTTATTGGACAAAGCTCATGAGCTAATAGGAAAGAGTTACAAACAGAACAAACTGAAACACTACCAGACATCAGTAGAGACTAAGGCTTTGAAATGAGGTTAGGGGGGAGGGGAAGGGGGGGAGCAATCTGTAAAGAAGTTAAACAACATGAGAGGTTATGATCAAAAAAGCAGTGTTTGTTTAATCTATAATTGATTTTAATATATGTATAGATATATCTTTCTGCATTACTTTCCTTTACAACAAAATGAAAAAGAACGCAAACAATTAAAAAAATTAAATAACAGCTGTATACTAGATAATGTGGAAAAATAGTTATGGCGACACAGACATATGATCTGATATTTTGATTTATTTTCAGTTTTGTGCGGAAAGAATAGAAAAACCGATGAGAAACAGTGCTATTTTGCTGTTTGCTATGATCTTGGGGCGACCCATTTATTTCCTCCCTTCAAAATTGAAGATTGGTGCTGGGGTAGGAGATGAAATGAATCATAAAGTTAAATTTCAGATATTGAATGGAAGTACACTTTGAAGTTCGGATCGAAAAAAAAAATACTTCGTCTGAAAAACAATATATATATATACCTAGGGTGTAAATAACCCTCGATTCGATCCCCATGTTAGACGTCATATTAGTATAGTGTGAATGGTATATTTGGGTGAGGAGGGGGATACTTCATCTAGTTATAAGGAAACCCATTTACCAACTTTTAATTAGTTTACTATTCATTTTGTATGAAAGAGTTTTTTAAAAAACATTTTTAACAGTTTTGAAATAAAAAAGAGTGGTTGTGCGGGGGAGGAGGGGGGGGAATGAACCTGAGAAATCTATAAGCTAATGCCAGCTCGCTTTAAACATATTCATGTTTATTTACTACTTTCTAGACCATCACAAGTCAGACAACTATTTAAATAAATAGAATCTAAAAAATATCATTTTTTCCTATACAGTTTTATTCAAAAATTCAAAAAAATATGATCCCATTGAGATCCCAATCTAAAAATTTGTACAAACATAGATAAAATACACAAAAATTTTTGAGATTTTTTTGAAAAAAATTCATTATATGTTTTTCGAGAAATTTAAATTTCATTTTTTCACTTTTATAAAATTAGTCATGGCAACTAACGTACTTTAAAATGCCATTTACCAAATCGTTTTATCTATATTTGGTGCTGAGTTATGGTCCCTTTTGTGTTCACTTATCCATGGAAAAACGAGGGCTTTTCCAAAGTTCGAAGTCTCATAAATGAAAAAATAATAGAGATAAAAATCTAAAAATTGAGACTTTTGATTACCTCAAAGGGTACAATTGATGAGCCAAATTTGAAAGAAATACAAAAATGTAAGGTAAAATTTTTCTCAGATTTTGGATCACTTGACGTGGAATGACCCGAAACGTTTCCTGAGGAGAACCCTAAACCCATTTTTTGCTAGCATCAAAGAAAATCTAAAAATGCCTTTTTTTAACTACAATATTGAAAATTTATCAATGCCGAGTCCCTCAAGGGAGGGGTGCACCCATAGCCCTTCTCTTGTATCCGTCCCTGAAATTAGGAGAAGGAGAAGTATTAGCGGTATGTGATTAAAACTATTTGTTCAAATCTTTATAGGGGATGTCCATAAATGATGTCCCCTTTCTTTTGAACACTTTGACCCGCCTCCCTCCTCCCTCCTCCCTTTCGTCACAAGGTGAAACACTTCACCTTAACCGCGTTACATGTGACACTGCTTTTCTTAAACATTCTTATGAAGAGATGTATGATATCAGTTTGTTATCCCTCCCTCCCCTTGTGATAAACTGTTACAATTTCATGAAATCACTTCACCCTCCCCATCTCCCTTGTCACAGGTCAAGCTATTTTCCTCAAACATATTCTTACATAAAAGATGCATTATATCACAGTTTGTTTCCCCCTCCCTCCCCCTTGTCATGAACTGTCACAATTCCATTAAGTCACTTCATCCTCTCCCTCCCACTTGTCACATATCTCGCTATTTTTCTGACTGTAAAAAGATGCATGATGTCACACTGTTTGTCCCTCCTCTTGTCACAAACTATTACAATTTCGTGAAATCTTTTCAACCTCCCCCTCCCCCTTTTACATGTCACTTTATTTTTCTTAAACATATTCTGAAAAAATATGCATAATATCACAGTTTATTACCCCCTCCCCCTTGTCACAAACTGTCATAATTGCAAGAACTCCTCCAACCCCTCCCTGCCATTTGAAAACAATGTTGAACAAGTATAAAGTAAAAAAATAGCTTTTAAAAGCTCTTTAAAACTAATGACTTTACTTGCATCGAAGCAAGCTTCGAAAATCAATACGATTAGTAAAGTTTCAATCGCCTTAAATCTAAATCTTTGCTTGTTCAAGTTCAGCCTTGAAATTGGTTTGTTAACTTTATTAAAAAAATTAACTTTACAGCTTCTATCATTTTTTTTTGTCTTAGGCAACAATGAAAAAGTGGAATCGACAGGCACTATGATAGAGAAAGTAAGATAAGAAACAGTCTTCAATAAAAAATAACCCTATCGAAATTGCCTAGTACAATTCAAGTACAAAGTATTCAGTTATTAAATTTTTTAAAAAGATCTATTTCTGTAGCAAATGTCAGAATCATCTGTTTACATATTCTGCTCAACGTTTTCAAGTTAAAAAAAAAAACGCAATCCCTACTTCTTTATGCTACAAGTTGATGAACGTTGTCAATGTTTAACCTTGATTCGCTGATATGCTTCAAAATTTTTACCAGTTTTCTTCTCTCCAGTACTGTATCATTTAAACCGTCTTTAAATTCATCGAGACTTTGAAGTCCAGTTTCACGCAGATCTCTCAGTTGTTGGATAACAGTACACGGTGATCCCTTTAGAAGCTATTTAAAAATTCAGTAAATTAAAGTTTAGTTAAACTAATCTTTAATTCTGAGCTTGATTCCGTAATTTAGTTAGAGTAAACTCCATTTGGGCTCTTTCTACTTATTTTATTTTACTTATTTTATTTTATTTTCAAATCCCCGAACTTAATTGAAGTGTGTAACTGTAAAAGTAGGTATCACCAGTTCCAATTTTTCCGCAGGAACAGTTTTTTTTTTTTTCTTCCATAGCAGTAAATAACCTGAGGCAGTCAAGTAGTTTCAAAATGGTGCCCTAAATTATTTAAACAGAACAAGAAAAGTTACTACAGCTCATACCTTTTATAATGACAGATAATGAAAATTTCCCAAAAAACTTCTCTTTGCAGGTTTATGTTTTAAACATACTCATCAATTTTACAAAATGATAAAAAAGAAACTGACCACAGGTCGTTATTATGAAAAATTCATCCCTCCCTACTCGGGGTTCGTTTACAAATGTGTCACGAGATGGAAATTCTGCATCAAACGTTAACGTGTTTACTAGGGTGGTTCACAAACCTATGGTAAAAAAATAAATTGTCCTAGAGGTCACGGCGGTGGCTCATTTTTTTACCTTTATCCACCCTAATATACTGCCAAAATTTCAACCTCCTACTTAAATAAAAAGACGGTGCTCAAAGCTCATATAGTTCTCCAGTTTTTGCCAACTTCGAGCGTTTTTCGGTTGAGCGGCAAAAAAAAAAAAAACATTCCGGGTGTTTTCCTATCATTCTTGCTGATTCTTATGTTCAATGATCCCCTGAATCCTGATATGGCCACCCTTTTCCCCCATTGCCTCCCACTTTTCGAAAATAGCGCCCTTCCTCCCCTCCTATTTTCATTGGATTTCGACAATTTCATAGATATTATTTGGAGGGGAAGGAAGCATTATATTTACCATTAACATTCTTCTATAGGGCTAGAGAGGTGAAAAGTTCAAAATCATAAACATTTTTTGCAAGTAGGGAGACTCGTGGGGGTATTTCCCCCTTCCCTCCGTAAAATCTTTAACATATCATCAACTCATTTTTTCCAGCTTCAAAATTTTGTTTCTTTTTTTGTGCAACACAAGCGAACTACCTTCTATGACTCCCATATCCAAAAAATTTTTCAAGCTGTAAATTTTTTTTAAAACCTTGAAAAAATCGCATGTTTCATATGAATCGCACCGCAGATTTCCTTCCATAAAGAACCTTTCAGTATTATTTATATTCATTCCAGTTGTGCTCGAGCGATTACCGTGAAGGGGTTAACGGAGATCATATTTGAATTCAGTGAAGCATTTTACATAAGAAACAGCAAGAAAAGTGTCAGATACATTTGAAGTTCATTTTGTGCCGAGCAGTATTGTTATACTGAAATTTGCTGGAAGTTTTTAATTAAAGTTAAAATATTTAAACTTCTTGCTGTGCAATTCAACTTTCTGTGTATATTTATGTATAGATTTTTTTTTTTTTTTTGAGAGCGAGAGACTTTTAGTATTGAATAATTTATTGTCTCAGCAAGGATAAGTACCCAATTTTCTTCAACAGCAAGTAAAAAAAAACTGCTTATTGTCCTCATTATTGAAAAAAATTCTGTTCAATTCTTGAATTATTTGAACATTTTCCTCAGCAACGTTATTCACCATTATTTATTTATTTTAATTTTTTCTTTTGATTCTGTGATTGATATTAGATTTACATTCATTGGGGCGTAGGACAAAGAATGTTAGAAAATAAACCCTAATATTCATGTTTGAAAAAAATCCAATTGTTCTGTACTACACTCGCTATATTTCACATCTTTTATTTTTATAATAACTTGCTTTTCTTTCAACTAGAATTTGATACAAAAAACCACGTCAAACTAATTAATTCACCAGAAAGGTGTCACAAGTACTTTAATAAAACTGTCCTAGTTGTTATTTCAATTTCCAGGTCGTTCATATCTTATAAGGTTTTTTCCAAGTTTAGATATTCCCAGAAGTTTTAATAGCAAATGGAGCATCTATAAAAGTTCAATCTATTTGTTTTACTGTACAAAAAGGTGCTAAAACTGTAGGAAGTGTTGTACCTAGGTTTTTTTCTCATGATTAGATTGTATGAAAAATCTCTTTCTTACATAGGAATATACACATTTTGAGGCATATAAGAGACTGGATTTTCTCAGATAGGCTCCCTAATTGACTAATAATAACTCAATTATCTCTTTATAATCAGCCAGAGTGATCATAGATTTATCTATAAAGTTATAAAAAGCTTACAGTTGAAGTTTCAAACTTGTTAAAGTATTTTTTAAGTTCTATGCGCGACATTCTTATTTTATTTTTTTTTTTGTTTAATTCTTTGCCAACCATTTTTTCGCTTTAAAGTTATTAAAAGAATAGAATTTGTGAGGAATATGATGGCCAAAGTAAGTATGAAGTAAATATCTTTGCCTAAATTTCAGATTAGTTCTATGCCAGATTAGCTACAATAGTTTATTTTGTGAAATTAGTTTTTATAATTTAATTCATTTTTCTTGTGATACTGTTAGCACTATTAGTTTAAAACTTTAAATCTTGCAATTTTCTTCTCTGCATCCCACTACTTTAAAAACATAATAAACATTTTGCACAGCTCTTCCACAACTCTATTTTGGAAAGCGTAAGTTTTGAAAATCATAGCACAACATGTGGACAAGTAGTACTGCAATCTACATTGTATGCTGCGATCTACTAAATAATCGATTGTATCAAAGGTGTTGCTATATGTATTCAAACGATTAAGAAACTTTCCAATTGTTTGAACTAATATTTATGAGTTGGAAAATGAGAATAATTGAAAAAAAATCTCTTTCAAGAAACTGGTCTCTTTAGTCTGAAAAACTCAAAAAGTGTGAAAATTACGAAAAAGCGTAAAAATGAAGGGTGTTTGAGCACCATCTTCCACTAAGAGTAGGGAGCTGAAATTTTAGGGGATTGATCTTATACATAAATGTAAAAAAAGTAGGGTGCGCCTTGGTCCGTAGCAAAAAAAAAATTTTTTTGAACCACCCTAGTGTTTACATAACCGTTTATCGTTAACCTCTTAACTTTCAGCCCTTTCACTAACAATTTTTTTGCTCTGAAAAAAATTAATAAAATAAGTACTTAAAGATGTCAATTAAAATACAAATATGGATAGTATCCTAAAAAATTTAAAAAAAAATTTCAGGGAGTGTGGAGAATGAAGATCAATGGATCATATGCTTTAATTGTTTATGTTAAGTTTTTGCATGAAATTATATATATACTTTCATTTTTACTCAATTTAAGTTTCAAATTCCGAAAGAACTACTTGAATAAAATAAACTGAACTGAAGTAGTATCGTAGTTAAAGAGATGTAAATGATTATTTCAAAGAGCTGTTACATCATTGAAACTAAAGATTTTTGTTAAATGTTCAACTAACTAAACTTGCTTACATTGTATTGGTTTCTCCATGAAACTTAAGGGACATGAATTTCTTATGAGTTTTCATTGATCTATTGCATGCAGCCTCAGATTTATTTGTTTTGAAAAAGAAGATATTGCATCATTGTCTAAAACAAATGTCATTAAGCTCTCTTATTCCAATGATCAATGAAGTCACATAAACAGTAGTGGGGCCGAAAAATACTTTTTTTTTATTTCAATGATGGATATTGTGGAAAAGGTGCCATTGGGGAAGAAAAATGCACATAAAAAGTTTGAAATGTTTTGGTCAATTTCTTGATCTTCCACAATTGCATAGAAGTTTGGAAAAAATGCAGTCTTTTCGAGATTTTTATTTTTTTTTTTTTTAATTTCTATTTTTGATAACGAGTAGGGCGGAAAAGGTGCTATTGGGGACATAGAAATTCCATTAAAAAAATTGAGGTCTGCAGTATAATTCCTTCCTTTTCCACAAATGCCTGGAAGTTTTAGCAATTTCCTGTATTTTTTTTCTACGTTTTAAACTAAATTTTGTCAAAACGTTAAAATGCGGTTTTCGCCGTACTTATCTGAAATAACTACATTGTTTCTCACATATAATGCATTTTTAGATGCAATGTGCTAAAAAATTTTAAATAATTTCCTAAAAATCTCAAAAAACTTCATTTTTTCCAAATTTTAACGCAATTGCGGCAGATCCAGAAATTGACCAAAAAATCTTAAATTTTTTACGTGCACTTTGCTTCCCCAACGGCACCTTTTCCGCAATACAGACCATCGAAATAAAAAAAAAATATATTTTTTGGCCCACTTTAATAAACAGTTGCAATTGAATATGAAATTTGACTGACATTTCTAACAATCATACTTTTTTTTAATGATTTATGGTATTTCCTTAGACGTAATTATTGCCAGTACTTTATAACGAAAGCTTAATATTAGCACTAAAATGTCCATACCATGCACTGTCCCTAGTCTGAATTTCTGTCTTTAATAGCCTACCTTAGCAGCCAGTTTTAGTATATTTATTTTGATTTCACATAATACATTTTATGAAGTATTTATTAATCAATTGATTCAAAGGTCAAAATCAAAGAAGTCTTAGAGAAAAAAATGCATTCATAAAATTGGTCGTTTTCAAATTAAAAGTTTAATATCTTTAAAATAAATAAAAGTGTTTCATAAACGTTTACAATTCAAAAAATGCATTAATTACCTTTCTAAAAAAATGCCAAACTGCAGCCCTTATATAAAAAAAAAAAGCTCAAAATTTGAAAAAATAGAATGCAATATAACTTTTTTAAAGAACTGCCCATATATATGAATGGGGGAAGTGGTCATATGCGGTCGAGTGCTGCCTAACGGGCAAATAAGGGGCCACGATGTGCAAAAGGTTAAGAAAACTGGTTTTGGGGTCCAAGGACTCTTAAAATTTTAGCTTAATACAACAAACACTCGTTATTTAAATGCTTGTAACTAAATTTCTGTACAAGATATATCTAAACTTTTAACTTTAAATGAAAGCTGAAAATCTCACAAATAAAACGTGATATTTAAATAGTACAATTTTATAATAGAAAAAAATAATAGTAACGTTTTTCTGTTTTCTCAAGTCCGAAAAAAAAAACGGGCACCCTCTATTTCTGGAAAATCCATGTATATTGTATAACCCTAATATTAATTTTAAAGTATTATCATATATTTGAAGTTAAAAATCAACGTAAATAAAGCACAAATAAGGTAGAAAGTACAGCAAATAGCTATTTCAAGGCTACAATGGAGCCCCTTCATCAGTGCAAGAAGCTCAGCAAACAACATGAAAGCTGTAAGAGAACTGAGCGCGAAGCACGTGTGCCCCGGTATTTATAACAAATGGGCGAGTGCGCTTGAACTCACAACAAAGCGGGAAAACACCGATCAATCAGCGATCAGCGAATCGCCAGGACAGCGAAGAAAAGGGGGGAAGGCGGCAAAGGAAAGTAGGGGCAAAAAAGCGCGGGAGAAAACACTAGAAGACGAAATTATAAAAATTGCTTCCAGATGTCAGGGAAAAATGGAACACTGGAAAAATCATTCACCAGAGAATGGGAATTTTTCCAAATATGGTAAGCTTCCCAAAAATCGAGGTCATAAACTGACGAACATTTACAAATAATTCTAGCTATGTCTTTAATGTCTTTAATAGAATTATTTGTTTGCTAGAATTATTTGTAAATGTTCGTCAGTTTATGACCTCGATTTTTGGGAAGCTTACCATATTTGGAAAAATTCCCATTCTCTGGTGAATGATTTTTCCAGTGTTCCATTTTTCCCTGACATCTGGAAGCAATTTTTATAATTTCGTCTTCTAGTGTTTTCTCCCGCGCTTTTTTGCCCCTACTTTCCTTTGCCGCCTTCCCCCCTTTTCTTCGCTCTCCTGGCGATTCGCTGATCGCTGATTGATCGGTGTTTTCCCGCTTTGTTGTGAGTTCAAGCGCACTCGCCCATTTGTTATAAATACCGGGGCACACGTGCTTCGCGCTCAGTTCTCTTACAGCTTTCATGTTGTTTGCTGAGCTTCTTGCACTGATGAAGGGGCTCCATTGTAGCCTTGAAATAGCTATTTGCTGTACTTTCTACCTTATTTGTGCTTTATTTACGTTGATTTTTAACTTCAAATATAGTTCAGCACAAAGCCTATTTGATCATTTTTCATTTATTATCATATATGTTCCTCAAAACAACTTCAATTTTTTTCCTTTTTTTTCTTTCAAAACATTTCATTATTTTTTTTAAAGAAAATTTAAGAATAAATATCAAAATTGACTAAAATTTCAAACCCCCCCTTTTTTAACTTAGTTTGAATTTCAAGTAAGATTGAGGTTCAAGTTGTAGAAATAGGCCAGACATACAAAAAAAGCTGTGTGAAAAAATGTAACGAGCTTTTGAGATATCAAGCATGCGAAACGAAAAACAGACTTCAGAAAAAAGTTGTTTAGCAGTTTCAGTTGACAGTAATATTTTGGGGATAGTTTACTTTTTTTACAATAACTCAAAAAGTTTTTTCTCCGAATGGTAATAAATAAGGTATCAAATTGTTCGGAATTTAATTACGCATTAACACATATTTTCCCCAGAAAATCGAAATTTTTGAAGTTTGAAAGTTCTTATACCCCTTACTAAAAGTAGTTTTCACTCAGTAAAAATCAGTTGAAAGATAATTTGTGCTTCATTGAGAAAAGCTAACCTTCACTTCTAAAACACGAATTTAAATATGTCAACCCGAAAAAAAAACGTGTCCTCGAAAATGGTGAAATTATTCACAGATTTCTTTAAGCACGGATTGTTGGCTGGCTGCTCACTTCTCAGTTGGCACTCATTCATGAACTTCACTGCCAAGAGTAAATAAGTTCTAAACATTTGTCATTCTTTTAAAACACGCGGAATGTCTTTGCCAATCGTGAGACCAACATTACGCGTAGAAGAAATACGTATCTGTTGCTCCCTGTCGGCAGTACAACGCTTTATAGTGTGCGTGTTGTCATTTCTCATAACTTAAGCATTTAATTTCTCTGTTCTTTAAATTTTCCCATTTCTGCAGTTTGTCAAATATTTTTTTTCATTTGTGTGGAAAGCATTGATAAATGCGTTTTATACGACAGCCATAGCAGCAGGTTTTAGGGGTATTGTTGGCCCATGTCCCTCCCAAAGAAGCACAATTAATTTAACTATACCGTAATTTTTTTTCTATAACATTAGTAAAATTTTAAAACTATTTTTTGATGCACACACAAAGTGTATTTAAATAAAATCAATTTGTTTTCTCATAGAAGTAATTTTGTAATCGGCGGTCAGAGCAAAACAATGAGTAAAACTTACGAGTTCTGCATTCAAAGGTACATATAACATCGCGACTGGTTTATTAATTCTTATTGGATAGAAGTAAAAGTGATTATTCTGTTGTATTAGCGTCGTGTTTAAACCATTTTTGCAACGTTTCTCCGTTATACTATGTAGTGTTATACCATTTTGTCGCAATTATAAAACGTTTAGTGGTTGATTTGCTGAAAATCATTTTTACAAAAATGATATTTTACTACCACATTCGAAGTAAATTCGTGCATAATATTTTTGTGCTTTAAAGTAAACTAATAGGATTTAAGAACTCTTTTAAAATATTTCAGAAGAAACTCAAGATTACTTTATTTTAAAAAAAACTGAATGGGAGCGCCTTTTACTTTTCAGTGGCTCTCCCAAAAAGTATTTCTATATCCATCCTTGATCAGCTAACGCAGAGACCAACAAAAGTTGCAAAATCTTAGGAACCACGATACGATTTAAGGAACCAGATAAATTATTGCTCAGAGTTTATAAGAAAATCCAGTGTAACATGACTTACGGTTATTAAGTCCTTTTGAAAAATTTCGTGTCATCTGCAATTTTTTTTAATAGATTGAACTGATTTGGAAATTTAACGTCTCAACTATGATCTTTTTTAACGTGTCTGTCAGCCATCGCATTTTCTTTGAAGCAGTTTATTCTATAGATATCTATTAATTCTAATTATATCAACTTAAGCCTTAAGTTGATATAATTAGAATCAAATAAAAAAAAGTAATGATAAATAGTTATAATTATCTTCTTTATTTAATTTGAAGGATAATTTTGGAGCTTGGTGTGCATTCTGAATGTCCTTTAGATGTTTAACAGTAACAAAACCTAAACGAGATTTATAATTCACCAATTGACATCCGAAAGAAAGATCATTTGTGGCTTTTTGAATGTCAAAATTATAGAATTTTGATGAAGAAGATACAACTATTTCTGCATTCAGTAATTCATTTTCAGAATGGCTTTGGTCTAGTCCTTTACATGCCACTGACTGGTTTTTCAATATCCAAAGAAACTCATATCTCATTCATAGTTTTACGAGTCTATATATTTCACAAAAATGAATTATGTCGTAATGTTTAAAATGCTGCAAATTAATCTGGACGTCACTTAGCGACCCACATGCATATTTCACTGCTATGTTTGGAACGCTACAAATAATGTTTACTTATCTCATTATTATTATTAATCTTTCCTATTTCTTTTTTTAAGTTAAATTTAATATCACCAAGCATTCAAGTGTAAAAAAGGCTTCTAAGAAAAATGAAGAGAAAAAAACATTCAAATAAACTTGAAAACGTATCTAATACGTATTTAATAAAAGCCAGCCAAGGATATTTAGAGGAAAAAAAAGGAACGGAAGTGAAATAAAGTAGCCTGATTCGGGTAGTTGAAGAAAGCGGGGAAAAGTGAAATGGTGAGATATTTACTCTGCTTTTTAGAGCCACCTATTTGAACATTTTGACGTAGTAATAGCGACACATGTGTCTAATTCAGTAAAGAGAAAGTTACCTCTGAAAATCAAAGCACTTGATAATAGAAGCCATTTTTGAGAATTGGTACACATATAAAAAAATTCTATTGTCAACAAAAAATATTTTTGTTACAATAAAATGATAAAGTGCTTATTATTAACGTTTTAAGTAATTATTGAAATCTACAAATATTCGGTGCAGTATTTATTCATTTAATATTAAACTTATTTGTATTTTAACTGTTTTGTACATGTATTTAAGTGAATGCAGGACAAAGGGGGAGTGAAATAGTTAATTTCGTTTACTTATTCAATCATTCATTTACTTTTTCATTTATAAAATCACTAACCTACGTTCTTTCATTTAATAAATGACCTTTTTAATTATTTACTCATTTACTGTTTCATTATCTTTTCAGTTTTACATTCATTATGAGTTTTACTCATCATTCGATCAAAAGTATTTTTAGTTATTAAGAAAATATTTCATTAAAAAAATATTTCACTTCTCACTTAGCCCCTTGAAAAAAGAGGGAAACATTTTCCACTATTTTTTAAAGTACAAATTAATTGCCAAAAGTAAAAAGTAATGTTTCAATACCAGTCTTATTATGGAACTCATTCTCTTTCTTTATGTACTGTAATTTCCAAAGCTAATTTTCATTCTGTGCATTTTGAAAAAGAAAACCTATCTAAACTATTTCATTTTGCCCTCATCCCCTATATTTCAATTATGATTTCCCTGTAAATAAAAGTTTCTCAAACTTTTCTTGCCGTTAAAACTCCTCCAAGAATTCCTCTTTTAGACCTATTCGCCGATATCGGCCTATTATAGGATTTAACTTTGCTTAACTGTCCGATTCTCCCTGGCAACTATTTTACCGTAACTGTCCTTTATTGAGCCGAATTCCCTAATCGTCTCTTCCAAATATTAAATAGGGTCATTGGCTGCTATTAGAAGCTAAACTCACCAATTGCCTGCTCTTATAAACGAATTTATGTCTACTGTTAACTGAAAATTATCACGGCATCTTAAGGCTACAGTGGACACTTTTTTTTTTCTTTTTTTTTTCGATTATTGATCTATGTGTCTAAAACTTTGTGCGCTTGTATATTTAATACATCTAAAAGCATTAAAAAATTATGCAAAAACAATGAACAGCTTTTTTAAATTTAAAATTAAAAAGAAATTAACGAAAATTCAAATTTCAACTTTTTCCATGCATCACAATATTTATTGGCTTATAACTAAACTGTAGAAATACATTCATTAAGATACTGTCTAGTTATAATTTCATGGATGAGTTTTAGTCATTACAGTTCTGTAAAATTAGAAATTCGAATCGTTTATTGTTAAAATTACCTTATTTACTGAAAAATTTATATAAATTTTCATTTTCAGCCATCTTTTATAAACTTTTACATAAAACATTACATGTAATGTATAAATTTATGCAATCATGCCTAATGATTGGAAATTAAGTGAAAATTCAATTTAAGAAAAAAATTGTGACACATAGAGCAGTTTAAAATTTGGAAATTTTCGTTAAAAATTTTTTTTTTCAATTCTAAATTACAAGAAAAGTATTTATTGTTTTCACACCAATTTTTTTTTATGCTTTTAGATGTAGGAAATATACATTATACAAGCACACAAAGTTTTAGACCTATAGATCAATAATTGAAAAAAAAGCATTTTTAGTGTCCACTATAGCCTTAAATACAAAGAAATCGTATTATAACGAGTATCAACACGAGTATTATAACGAGTAACGAGTTACCTTAAGTCACGCCGTGAACTTTTGTGTCTTCTTTTTTTTTATAAAGCACTTAACAATCTAATTGACTGCCCAGATATTATTAGTTCCATCCATTTTGCTGTTCCAAATACAACTCTTAGGAGTCACCTGTGTTTTAAAAATATTTTCACAAAGTTTAATTATGTTGATAATTTTTGCCTTTTTTAAATTTTACAAACTTTTTAACTCTCATTGTCGCGTTTTAGATATTTTTAATATGTCTTTTGAAAATTTTAAGTCTATTTGTTTTAGTATTTTAAATGTGTAATTTGTTTTGATTCGTTCGTTGTCTTTCAAATTTTTACAAAATTTTAACTCCTTGTCGTGTCTCAGATATTTTTAACATGTCTTTTAATTGTTCTAAGTCTATATGTTTCAATATTTTTAATGTATAATTTGTTTTACTTGTTCTTGTTATACTTGCCACTGTAATTAGGTTTGTCTGTAGTGCGCAATACTTTAAATAAATAAATAAATAAATAAATAAACACAACGAAAAAGAATTTCAGTCCCGATTTAATTGCCATTGCATTGCTTGAATTCTATTACAAAAAAAGTCTCGTTACAACAAAGAAAATTTACGGTAATTTGAAGTTCGTTGTTCTGGGATTTCGTGGCATATAAGTAGTCCATTAGATACTGATATTTTGATGTTGTCTACCTAGGAATTGGATATTTTATTGCCTCCTCGATGACCTCCTCGACGACTCTTATGATTAAGGGCCATGGGTGGCAAATAGAAAACAGGACATTAAAAGCTGAAACAGATCCCCATTATTTGTGCAATAAAAACTGCCCTATTCTTGCTGAAAGCTAAAGGATATTTACCGGTATTTCCACAGAAAACAGTCTACTCATTTTATCTAGGGGTCAGAATAGTCTGACTACGGATGGAGAGGTTGCGGGATAGAATTCTGGCTAGGACATGGATATACTTTCTCACTCCTGTGCATGTCCTTTCTTTGTGTGACTGTGTTGTTTTGCTGCGAATGGTTGCCTACTCTATAAACAGGTCGTTATGGCATGTATGTACCGTGGAAGTTGGACTTCACATCAAATTACTGTACAGTTAAGTGAAGTAGCACACCTCAAACTGACAGCCGACCTGCACAGGACAGCAACAACAACAGAAAACGGCCTTATCGATAATGCTACGGAAATGATCCTTGTAGTTGTCATAATTAGAGACCACATACATTTTGCTGCAAAACATTGTTGCAACAAAAACACCCCGTTTGTTGATGCAACTGGGATAAGTGCTGCCACAGAAGATATTTTGATTGTTGAAACATCAAAAAATATCATGCTTTTTGTTGCTAAATTCGCCCAGAAATCATGGCAACACGACGATACTGTTGTTTAAATTGATCACCATATTTGGATAAGAGTGGTGATTGGACCCGAATCGTAGAGTTTTAATGAGTACAAATCTAATGTTTTAATTAATTTTAGCAGCGATAAATATTTTATTCTCTTTATTTACCTATGATATTTCAGGTACGGTTTGCTTTTTATCATAGTATTGACTCTGTAATGGCTATGTTCGTATTTTAAACCAAAACCGTGAGATTTGGTATTAACTTTTTCGAAACTAGTTTAAAAGCTATACTATTATGCGATTGAAACACGTTGTCTTCAGTACCACTAGCATATTCAGTCAAAATAAAGGAAACATATGAAGGTTCGTAAATGTTTTCTAGATAAAATTCAGTGCTAAGAATATCATGGGACAACTATTTTTGACCTAAAATTGGATCAAATTTAATTAACTGTTGCGGTTTTACACAATGCTACGTTCTTCTCTATGAATGGGATAGCAATGTCAAGAATTTAAAAAAAAAAGACTGAACCTGTTTTTCTACTATCCCTTTATATTAAATTAGACATTTTTAAGAACTTTGACAAACTTTTTAACACTGATACTGGATTTGAATGCTTAAAATCAGAATTTCGAATTTTTAAAGCGAATAAACGCATCTTCAGAGGTCCCTCCAATGTCCAAGCGAACAAAATATTGATGATTAATGCTAGACACTAAAAAGGGATGTTCATGATGCCAAATACAGAAAGAAATGAATAATAGTAAAGTTTTTTATGATTAATTTGGCATTAACCATGTTTGGCATGCGCATTTCTTCCCATTCAACTTCAGTCGAATATTACAAAACATCTGTTCGGGATGGGAAAAATCGTTTATATATTTGAATTCAACGCGTCATTTTACACTAAGATCAAGTAATTTTCTCTAATTAAAAGAAAAAGTTTTTTTTTCTTTGTATACCAGTGTAATGTGGCTTGATTTTTTTTTATTTGTTGTTGTTTTTATTTTATTATTATTATTATTATTGTTGTTGTTATTTTTATCGTTGTGACTTTTAGTCTCATTTAATGGTTTTCTTTGTTTAACAATAAAATTTTAAATGTCAGCAATATTGATTTTGACTACGTTTGGCAAGCAAATAAGTGCCTTGTTTTGACCTCAATGGTTTGGCTCATTTGGCAAAAAATTTTGAAAGGGAACCAAGAGTTCCTCATTGTGATTATTTCTCCAAACGTATAACATGCTCCAATCTGGATGGCAAAAATCAAGATTAGCCATGTAATGGATTTTTTTTTAATAGCTTAGAAAATTTTTTTGTCAAACGTGTATTCATTACGTGTGGGTGTGTGTGTGTGTGTGTGTTTTTTTTTTTTTTTTTTTAATATGATTCTTCGTAACAGCCCTATAAGCCTTCAATAACCGAATGAAATATCGATACAATCTTGGCGGGCTGGGGAGCGGAAGCAAGTAGGGGGCGAAACTCCCCATTAGGGAAAAAAATATTTATATTTTTAAGTAGAAAACAGTTTGTTACATCATATAGCTAACCTCTATTTCCCTTGAAATGTGATCGACATGAATGTGTTAAAAATCACTTATCTGAACATTTGTAATGCTAAAAGTACGTGAGAGTTATCAAATTTCAGGGAAATTTACCAAAAGTAACAATCAGTTAATTCAACAATCTTTCAAAATTACCTTTCACGATAAACGATTTATTCATGACATAAAGAACAAAAATACCAAAGTTAAAGTTTGATTTTCCTTGAAATCACGATTTTCTTAAAGAATTTTATGAATTCATTTGATGACTAGTTATTAAGTAAATAATTTTCAATTATCAATCAAAAGCACAACAAATGTTTTTTTTTACGTTTCCTTTACCGTAAATGATGCAATCATGCATCAATTTGCAATTCACCGTCAACTGCACATCTGGAATTTTACTGCACATTGTTTCTCCTTAAACATTAAAAATAGAATTGAGAGAGAAAAAAAAGAATTATTAACAACTCACTGTTTTAAAAATTTTTATCTGCAGCCAATTTCTATTTGCGAACAAATAAAACACTTGTAATTCATTTTAATGCATAACAAATTCTTTTAAAAGTATTTTCAATTTTCTCTTTTGATTCTACGTTTGAGACTAGCAAATTTTAGTATTTCTCATTATTTTTCCTTTTCTGTGTTCCTACTCTCTCTATGTCTTTATATTTAATTAGCCAAACTGATATTTCGAATAAATAAAAAAATGTGTGGTAAAAATTAGTGATGAAACTTCATTGTTAATTTCCCGTAAAAAAAGGTAACGTTATAATTGGTTTCATACATCATTTTTGACGATGATGTTTCGGATTGCATTGGTGATAAAATCGGTTTATCGTATTTTTAGAGAAAAAATCATATTGGTTGGAGTTTTTTCTCTGAATAAAAATTTTTAAATTTTAGCGTTTTGTCAACTTAAAAATCATAAAATATGTCGTACATTAAATACCGTCTTGTAACTTTGATGGATAGCTAAAAATAATTTTCTTACCGTTAACTATTAACCAAAAATCGTGACTCACGGAAATAAGATTCAAGTTTCAAAAATTAGAGAAAAATCATCTATCTCTTCCATAGGATCAGGGGTCCCAAATTCCACTCGCAACCTATCTGAAGTTGCCTTCATTGTAAATTATAGTTTAGAAAAACTAAAAAATACGCTTTTAGAGTTTATCAAACTACCATGCGCTTATAATACAGCAAAATGAAACATGGTTTAGCCTTTAGGGTCATTCCATAGTGACTAACGTAACATTCAGAGCTGATTTTGTAACTGTTTTCACTTGTAACTGAAAGAATAAAGCAATATTTTTAGTTATGCTGGTGGATTTACAATGTACATGGTATCTATGTATCATTTCTGCTAAGAATTTAAAACAAAATTACTGACAATAGATATTTTTTCAACCAAAATAGCAGCGTGACTAACGTAACATTTTTGCAACCCTGAAAATTAATGCTCATGTCGTGAGGCAAAAATTTCTCAAAGTTAAGCAAGTGTTAAAAATTGAACGATATATTTGAAAAATGTGTAAAGTTGGCTTTCAAAAACATGAAAAACATTTTTTTAATCTTAATTTTTTAGTCTTAAGTGTCACTTTTACTCAAGATGGAGTGTGACTAACGTAACCATCGAATAACAAGCAGTAAAGACACTACAAACTATTTACTATGGCTAATCTCAGTGATAATTACAATACTTTTTCAATTTTTTTAACTTCTTATGTTGTATGATTTTTATTTATTTATTTATTTATTGATACTTTTTTCACTTCAGTATTTTTTTTTCTTCGGCTGAGGTTGACATTTTTATGGAATGACCCTTTAGTGTTAATAATAGTATTAAATATATTTTACTTGTATATTTGCAAAGAACGTGAATTTTATCCTTTATTCAGAGTTACATACATACTGACAAACAAACCCACATGTGAAACTAATAAAAGCGTATTAAAAATGAAATTACACATGCAAATCAGTTAGCAATTTCACGGCAAAAACTACAGTGCGGAAACTTTTTTTAAATATTGCACAAATTACGCCAACTTTATACTTGATTTACCACATCAGGTTCAACGAACGTATTTTGGATTGGACAGGTGTTATAGGTGGTTTATCATATTTTGGAAGAAACAACTATAAAAAATGAAACATTAGATAATTTTTCTCTTACTTTGTTGTTGACTCCCAAAAATAAAATACAAATTGGGAACAAGGGAGAGAAAAAAATCCTCTAATTCAACCACAGAACAGTGAGCCCACATTCCTCCCACGACATAACTGAGAGTTATCAAAAGTATAACACAGTAATTTTTTGAGTTGTCTGCATCGTTAAAGTAAATCAAAAAATTTCAAAACATTTATTGCAAAATTTACTGTGTTGAAACTTTTTTAGTAATTTCACATAAAAAATGGCAATTTTATAGTTAATTATCACATTAGATTTATCAACGGTATTTTGGATTGGACTGGTGTTTAGAATGTTTTATCATATATTGAAAGAAACAATAATAAAAAAATTCATTGTTCTTAATACGGTTTTATTAGTTTCACATGTGGGTTTGTTTGTGTGTTTATATGTATGTAACTCTGAATAAAAGATAAAATTTCAGTCCTTTACAAAGATAAAAGTTATATATTTAATACTATTACTAATGCTAAAGGCTAAACTTTGTTGATGTATTATAAGTGTTTCAGTTGTTTGTATGTAACTCAATAAAAGATAAAATTCACGCTCTTTGCAAATATAAAAGTAATATGTTTAATATTACTATTATTACTAAAGGCTAAACTTGATAATTATGTATTGTAAGTATAAGATTGATGTATTATAAGTTCATGTAAACTTAATGGATATACAATAGTTTTGAAAATCAGAGGAAAATCAGTTAGAGTATCATGAAAAATAGTTTAACCTTTGCTATTAATGGTTTTTTTTTTTCTTTTCAGTTTGTTTAACTCTAAAAGCGTATTTTTTAAGTTTTTTAAACTATAATTTAGATTTATTTGCTATTAATTTTGTTGACTCACAGAAATAAAATTCAAGTTAGGAAACATTAGAGAGGAAAATTCAACCACAGGACAGTGACCCCTACATTACACCCACGACATAACCGAGGTGGCGAAGGATACGCGAATGTGCACCACTAACCATCGCGGTGGGGGCTGCGTCTCCCCCTCTCCTCCCTCGGCAAAATTTCATCAATGGATGCGTGGGCTATGCAGAGAGGAGGACAGAAATCGCGCGCGGGAAAGTGGGCTCGGATCTTTCTCCTCCCCTTTCCCCCCGCTCTGCCTCTAAATATCCACATCCTCGGATCAGGAGGAGGAAAAGAGAAGAAACGAGAGAGATAAATCGAAAAAGAACCCTCACCAGATGAAATCTTTGCAGTGGCTGCAGAAGGTGGGCTGTTTGAAGAACCGCGGGATGAAGCGGTGGTCTTTCACGCAGATGACGTTCTTCTTCTTGAGGGCCCCCTTCCGGGCCCGGGACTTGAAGGGCGAGGGGCCCAGGCCGTCGTTATTGACTCGAAGCGAGTCTTCCCCGTCCGCCATCTTTAACTCGGAGAATTCGGGAGTCCTCTCCTCCGACCTAGGTTTCCATCCTTCCCGCGGCAAGCTCCACCTATAGGAGACACACTGCGGCGCGGCGGCCGGGAGTGGAAGCGGCGCATGCGCAGAGGGGGCGCGCTCCTCCACCCTCTCTTTCTCTTTCTGATGCGATTAGAGAGACTCTGCTACACCTTGGCTCCGGCCGTTCCAAGATTTTTCTTTTTATTTTTTTTTTTTTTTATTCATTCTCTTCATTCTCTCTCCGTCAATGAAAGATAACGAATTGAGAGAAGAAAGGGATTTTACGATGAAACTGACATTGCGCAGGAGAAAAAAAGGGAGCCCATGAATGAAATGTGTTACGTTTTATCAGTGCTGATATTTCAATTTCAGTTTCGAAAATATTGGTTAAAAGAAATTGTTTAATTTGTCTCAAAGCGTTTCGTTTGATTTGAATCGGCAAGCAAAACTAATCAGCGAGAAAATAATTACTAAAAATTGAAATTAAAAAATAATAAAAGAAAAGGAAAAACTTGTTAACATAAATATTTACTTAGAAATATTGAGGAACAGTTCCTTGTAGCACTCAGGGCCAGATTAAGACATGGGCAAATGTTTCACCGGCGCAGGACATCAAATCTATAGTTTCAACAAATTTCAATTTTTCTCTTTGTGATTGGTAATATTGAGAAACTTAATTTATTGTCTCGTGCTGGCTAGCTGACCTTCAAAGGATGCCCGTATTGCTATGGTTTCGCGTTAGATTTATTCGCTTTGTGATTGGTAAAGAACGAATCATGCGCTGCATTGTTTGAAATGAGAAATGACAAATTGCAAAATGTTTTCTTTTAGAACCTCAAACATCGTGTAGTCCCTCTTTCAGATTGGCAGTCTGCCAACATCTGGAGGAGCCGTTGCAGCCCGATCGGTGAGACGTCTGCCTCGTAAACGGAGGGTCCCATGTGCAAGCCTAGCCCATCAAATATCCACCGTCGTTACTTTTGGTGATGGTGGCTGGGCGACGTTAAATAAGGGTCGTGGTCAAACTCCTCCAAGTGAAGCGATACTTCTGGGAGTACTGGACTAGTGGTTTGAATCAAAAGAACAGAGTGCTTTTCAGGGCCCTATCCCCTTTAAACCACGAGTTGTGGTAGGTATGGAGGACCCTGGAGTGTGAAGTGAGTGCCAAAGACTCGCGGTGGCCCTATGACAGGAACAGCAGGGCCTCCGGGAAGTGATGCCAACGTCTCACGTTCTGGTGCTCTACCAACCCGGACCTGCTCACTGGCCCCTACTAAGGCAACTATAACTAAGAGCTGACTCGTCAGCCATTTTGTTGGGATCATTTTGTTGGGGGCTATAGGAGCTCTAGCCCCTACAGGAGCCCATGCATTATATGGTGGCGGAGTGAGACGGAGTCTGCAACAGTCCTCTCGCACCACCACTCAGGGCGTGGTGGCGAAGGAACACACACTAGCACACGACCACCTACACCCTCACACACATGGCAACGCACACAAGTCAACACACACACACACACCTCGTGATTCGTCTTTGCGAAAAATATAATTTGATTTCGAGGTGTCAAAATTCAAAATATTTTTATTTTTTTAATACATATTCCTTAGCAGTGCACGACTTTATTAGCGGCCTATACTACAGTGCTAAGCGCAAAAGTGGTTTCTGCAGACGATCTCAAACTGAGATATTGCTCTTTAAAGTTTTACGCCTCCATATATTTGATTCTAGAGGTACTTTTCCAGAATATTTTTAATATTTCCCGTTCTCAAATGACCATAAAACATTGCATATAGGTATAGCATTGCATATAGGTATAGGTATAGCTTTCTTTAGAAGCTGACACTTATTTCAATTCTAATTCCACATCCTTTATCTGTGGTATGGAGAGAAATCATAATCAATAATAGTCTACTTATATTAAAAACTGAGTATCTTTCTAACTATCTTTCTATGTCACGCTTCTGTCTCCTGAGCGCCAATGAACTGAAAGTCGAATCAGGTACCGATAGATAGGTAATTTTTCAGGCTTCATTAGTTTCAATTTATATCATTATACGATTTTAATTAGCGAAGATATTAATTAATAAGTAGTCAAATTTATAGCGATTAAGCCTAATAAATGATTAAATATGAAATTCTTTCTTGCAAAACGTGGTTGCTATGAAACAGTAATAACAATGACAATGAGAATTTTGAATGAAGGTTTAACTAAATCAAACACGAAACTCATAAGCGGGCCACTAACGTAGTGTTTTTATCGATAGCTACTGGTAATATTTTGAAACATTTATTTGTTAAAGAGCCATCTACTTACATTAAAAACTAAGTATCTATGTCGGCTTTTTTAATTTGAGCGAGCTGAACTTACTGAAACTTTCCTCACCATCTTGAAGGCGCGAAGCATCTTAATAATTCGAATGATTTTTTCATGTAGGAAAAAAGTAAAGGCGTGAAGCGCCTGTTAGCGAGCCGCCTTGGCGGGGAGTAGTTTCTTGAAATTTTCCTCACTACTTTCAAGGCACGAAGTGTCCGTGCAACGCCGGGCCAAGTGTGTGGTATGTCTTGAAATCGAATGAACATTAAATTATATCAAATAATATAACTTCAGAATGAGGTAAAAGTTGGGTGGCGGGGGGACGTTCTGCATCAACATGCCGCAGGAAGCTAATCTAGCTGCCCTGGCAGCTAGTAATTCATATAAGTTGTTCAATCACACTCTTCGCTCATGAACAAAGTCGAATTTAGCTCCACGCTCAATACAGACTTGAAATCTACCGCCCCTGCCCAGACTAGAAAGAAAAGAATACACGGACTTAAAAATCTCAACTAAACCCACTTTAAATAGTGATCCGAAAATTTAAAAAGTCAAGCTTGTGCGGAATGATCATTTCTAATTACTGGTCAAAAAGATTCACCAAAGGCTTTTTTAAATAATATATACAATGCATATTTACATAGATAAATTAATATGTGTAAAAATTATCCTCTCATAACTCTGCAGTTTTCTAAAATTTGTTGTTGTTTTTTTAATAATTACACTAAAAAATGAATGCTGTTTTTACAGTATAATGCAGCTAAGTTTTTAGTAATTAACTATAAAAATTGCTAATTTTACAGTAATAAACTAAAATTGCTAATTTTACAGTTGATTACCAAGCATTTTACAGTTTTAAACTGGAACTTCTGCTGCCAGTCTTACACTGTTGTTTTTACAGTATAATACAGCTAAATTTTACAGCAATAAACTGTAAAATTGCTTACATTACAGTAAGAAACTCAAATTGCTAGTTTTACAGTTTATTACTGCGAATTTTAGTTTTAAATTGGAACCTCTGCTGTCGGAATTATACTGTAAAAACAGCAATGCATTTTTTGCAGTGCAGAAGTATTAAAACGTTTATTTTCTGACAAGGGAGATGAATTTTGTGGAAAGATATATGAAAAAACACTAGTTAGACTTTATATGCAAGGCTTAATTTTTTCACAAAAGAAGTGTCAAAGCTGTATAGTTTTCATACTCCATTTTCATAAACAAATAGTCAGAATCCCCATCTAATATGCAAAAAGTCATCACATAACTTCAAAAATAAATGCAAGAGCGAAGGGACGTTCAGTGTATTACTATGCAAATTACGCACTGCTATATAGAGAAAATATAATGCTATAAACTGAGAAAAAGAACGGTATCAGATATTTTAAAGAATGCTAAGCATGCTCCACAAAAGACAGCACCCTTACCATCAGAACGCATTGGTGAACTTTGAATTGTTTCACTATTCGTTGCTGAAAAGACATTTCAATAAACATAAATTACAATCTGAGTAAATTCTCTAACTTCTTTGGAAGTTATTAGTAAAATTTTTACCAAAGCTGTGGTTAAAGTTGGAACATTTATTATTTCAACAACCATAAAGCTGGATTTTTTTATTGGAACTTTAAAGTTTCGTGGATTAACGATTTTATCATCAATGTTGCCTTTACTTCTAACAGCAATTTTATCCTGCTATTTTAATCATTTATTTTTCTTTTTATATCTTCGATTCAAATTTTTTGAGTTATTTTCTACATCCCCACCCCCTCCCGAGTTAATTTCTATCAATCTCTCACCATTTCGTGCAATTTGATTTGTAACTGGATTACATTCCAAAGAGTCATAAGTGTTCTCTTTTGAAAACTGCTTACTTTTGAAATATGTATCACGTTTTCAAATCTTTTTGGAACTTTTTCTTGCTCTTCGGGTTTTCGAGCAGCATGTTTCTTTCTTTTTTTTTTCTTTTGCACTACAGAGCCTTTTTTATCCATCGCTCATTTTTCAATCGCCTCAAAGACTTCAAAAGAATACCTTAAATAGGGGTCGCCATAATTTGCGAGGGGGAGGGAGATCCCTAAAACTTTAACAGTTTGACAAAAGAGAGAGTAATAAGAAGTGTAACAGCACTTTTTTTTTTAATATATGTATGTTGTAAGAACTACGTGACATGTGACAAGAAGAAGGGAGGGGGTAAGGCTAAGTGCGACACTTTATGACAAAGAGAGGGATTTGTTGAAAAAATGTGTGACATCGTTTGTGTACACCCCACATAATGATTGTAGGAAAGGACAAACAATCATTCAAGAAACCACTACTGCACAACTTGAGTGTGCTGATGCTTTTGAAAATCCCTGATCATTTCCAAACCTGTTGCGACTTGTCACCAGACGCATTGAAGGCTTTTACTTTTCTCCAATCACCACCTTCTTCGACTCGTCACAGTTACCTTCGATTAATGTATCATGCTCGAAAAATATTTCATTTTCAGAAGATGTATGAGTGAATATTATTAATTTTTTGAAATAAAAAAAATGATGTCTCTGATTTATGTTTTCAGAGTGTTTCATATTGAATGGGACAAAAAAAATAACGCAGTGTGACTGCTGCAATGGATTAATTCAGCAAAACAAATTTATTCTACAACTACAATTACACAAGTTTGGCCGCGGTGGCCCGATCGGTAAGGCATCGGACTCGTGTCCGGAGGGACCCGGGTTCGATCCCAGCTGATCAAAGATCCACCGTCTTGATTAATGGTGGCTGGAAGGCGTTAAAAATGTCGTGGCCACAAAGTCCTCCAAGTGAAACGATACCTCTGGGGGTGCTGGGCCTAGGGTTTGCTCGACCCTAGGTTCTGGTTCAAAATTAAGAACAAAACGCTCTTCAGGGCCCTATCCCGGTTAAACCACGAAGCTGTGGTAGGTACGGGGGACCCTGGAGGTGTGAAATGAAGTGAAATTACACAAGTTTTATTTGGCAACATAGAAAAATCATCGAATCACGATCACGCCACTAGAGGTGCTGTTAAACAAAATGTCGTCCATATGCATTAGAAAGCGTACTGCGTTTTCGAATATGTCTATCGAATTACCGTGTAGACATTTGTCGTGTCACAGGAGGGGCACGTATGCTCGAGCCCGACTAATGGAATAGCCAATTTGTCTTAAATATTCTTCTAATAAGCAGGATACTCCATTATCCGTGGTTTAAATGACTAAGAACAACGGTTTAGTACATTAAAAATGTATCACATTAAGCAAGGTATTCTTTTAACCGATATTCCAATAAGCGGGCTAGAGTGTATTAAGCACCTGTAGAAACTTGAAAAAATGTAGTTTTCCTGCAAGTTTGAATTTTCTAAAATATAATTACAACGTTCACAATATTGTTTGCTTTTTGCCCCATTCAATATGAAACACCCAGTATTTTATGTACAAAATAGTCATCAAACAAATATTTCATTTTCAAAAACAGCAAAAATAAGATTGACTAAAGTACATTTTTGACGCCTCGAAATATCTCCGCCCTAGAAGCTGCCTAGTTTGCCCATTTGGAAATTCGGCCCTGCACCAAGTACGGAAAAATATGCTTTGCTGGTTTAATTTAGCTGAACTTTGCTCATGTTATTGCTGAAATCGTAATGGTATTTCGATTTTGTTACAAACTTTTCCACGTTCGAAAACAGATAAGAATAACATAAAAACATACTTCTGACTGAGTTCTTCTAATGCTATTCTTCCGTGCTAAATCGTATTTGCAGTTCAGCTCAAAATAAGATATTGCTTTTAAAGTTTCATGCCTTTAATACTTGATTAAGTTGAAACTTTTAACTTTTTCTTTTTTTATTTGAATACTAGCGGCACCCGCACGGCTTTACCAGTGGTATAAACTTAAAAATTCATTTGTAAAAAAATGATATAGCAGAAAAAATACTCTTATTTTAGTTATAATTCAACTATAATTCCTTCAAAGAAGGTATAAACATTTGGTATGGACCCCACACTACTACCTTTTACGTGTAAATTTCTAAGTAGATGCCTTGAGTGCTAAAATAGTGCTTGGAGTGAGCAAGATAACAATTCAAACATTTACATCCCCAGTTTGCCACGAAACAATACAAAACTAGCTGTCGTGGCCGTCACGAAACTTTCTTCTATATCTGTCTTATGAATTCCGGTTACAAAATAAAATACGTACTCGCCCAAATAATTGGAGACAGCTCCAATTTCCCAATTATCGTAATAACCCTGCAAATGCAGAATCAATGAGCGAAATTGGAAATCATTGCAAAAGCCTTGTTTAGATTAATTGCAAACATTTTATTTCTCAGTAAAAAGAAATTGGCAACAGTTAAAAATTTCAAATCATTGAAAGTTTTCAGATGTTTTTATAATTAAATAGCGTGAAAGCGATTTTTTAATGAATTAATTTTTTGATTGTTGACTAAGCGCAAAAATCACCCCACCCTCCCCCTGGGTCGATTGGCGCCAAAATTTAATCGATGCTTGCTTCCATATTGGATTAGTGTTATTCCAAATTTTATTCAAATCGCAGCAATATTTCCCGAGATACAGTAGGTGCAATGACAAAATAAGCACTTTTGATTGCTCCACCCCCTTGGAGATATTGACACACAAATTGAATCAGCACCTGTTCGCAATAGGGTCTACCTATGGACCAATTTTCGTTTGATTCCGCCGGTTACTTCCTGAGATATAGCAATCACCTCCGCGCAGAACACGTGCGATTGCTCCACCCTCCTTCGAGATATTGACAAACAAATTGAATCAGCACCTGTACTCAGTAGGGTCTACTTATGGACCAATTTTTGTTTTGTTCCGCCAGTTACTTTCTGAGATATAGCAATCACCCCCGCTCAGAGAACGTGCGATTGCTCCACCCCCCTTGGAGGAATTCGCTAAAAAAAGTCAGGTGCACCAGTTCACATGGTGGTACATGTGTGCAAAAATTTTTGCTCGATTTCATGCAGTAGTTTTTGCTCTAGCGCGGCCACAAAAACTGGTCACACACATACAGACTCACACACAGACAGACACACAGACACACAGACAGACACACAGACATTTTCCAAAAATGGTCGAAATAGACTCAGCGCACCTCAAAACGTGCAAATCCGTCAAAATTCGACATTCGAAAATTTTCACGAAACCAATACTTTCTTCTATATATTAGATATAGAAGAAAGTAAAAATGTTTTACAATGATTAACTTCCTAAATATCGCCGATTTTAACATCATTCAGTGGATTTTTCGCAAAAATCGCTAAATTAAACCCAAATATAAAAAAAATTCGCCAAATTTGTCGCCAAATGAGAGTCAAACACTTGGCGACTAAAAGCTTGGCGATATATCGCCAAGTGGTCGCGTCAATTTATATCACTTTTGTCTGCATTGAAATTAACACTGATTTACCCTATAAAAGGGGAAAATCACCCCATGGGGAAATTCGAATGTAACCGCAAGGGGAGGTGCACAAAAATAAGCCAAAAGAGAAAATAAGAACAATTTTGTTGCTCACAGAAACCAACAGAAATCTTACGAAAGTTTAAAAGAAGAAAGTTTTCTTTCCTAACTTCAAAAACAAAATAATAGAAATTTCGTGCATTATTCTTCACAATGATAATAAAAACAATAAACATCGACAAACATCAACCAGCAAACGATAAATTAAAAGCTAAATTCGTTCACTCAAGCCATTTACTGCAATTTATATTAGAGGCTGCGTTCAGAGTATTCGCCCGGGCCGCCCGGGTGTTTAAGCCGTGACGTCATAAATAACTTCCCAGGTCGAGCCGTTACCATCGAAACTCCAAGCCTTCTGTCTGATTTCTGACGTCACTCACTTGAGGCCAGCGGATTATATTGGCGCTTATTATTGGCTCGCTTTTACTAAACTTTTCTCGGTTGGAAAATTGTTGATTTTGAAAACAAGAAAATCAAACTTTTGGATCAAAAAAACTTTTTTGAAATGAATATACAAAGCACAACTCTAAAAAATATTTATTTACATGTCAGTGTATTTTTTCATAAATTACAAAGATCTCAAGGGAACGAAAAAATATGAGCTTTATTTTTCTCATCATAGTTTCTTCTATATTTAGAAATCGAGCACTTGTTTGGCATTCTTTTCCAGTCGGTCTGAAAAAATTCAGGAATGAAAAAAATGTTATGATCAAGTAATGATATAAATGTTCATTAGTACAAAACACGAATCATGCTTGTTAAAATTACCTATACTAATAGGTTTTAAACTGCTACTACTAATAGGTTTAAAAAAAGTGTTATTTAATATTTCCTATTCTAATTAAATCTGTCAAAAGCTCAAAACTTATGACATTACTGTCAGTAAATTACAGAATTTTAAAATGTCTGCCCTAAGCTTAAAAATTTATATGATTTTATTATTTGTATTTATAATTGAAAGTTCAGTATTATTCATAAGAAAATACTTTAATGGTTTTGACACATATTAATACATAATGGATATTCATGATCATGATGCTGAGAGAAGTAGAAATTGTGGGCAGCTTACTAGAATTATTTTTTAGCTTTTTTTTTCCTAATAAGTAAGGTTTTATTCATGCTTGATTTTTCTTTACAAAAGCGCAATTTGTAGTAAACGTTTAATATCAGTTTGTTTGCTCCTTCATTATTTCTTTAGTTGAGATCAAATGTAGGTTGTCGGCCCTTAAGTATTGCTCTAAATTTAAAGGTACAATGAAGAGTTTCGACAATGTTGGTTGTTGGCGCAGCTAAAAATTTGGCTCAATTTCTTGACTCGCAAACTTTTTTTTTTTTACAAACCAATCCTTCAAAAACCATTTAGAACTATAAAATGTCAAGGAGCAGTTAAAATTTGGCCAAACCAAAACTCGTCTAAATGTGCGATAGTTTTCGCAATCATAAAATTGCGCCAAAAATCACCACTTAAACGTTTTCCAAAATGTTTAGCGCAACATTTATGTTAGTTTTAATTTTGTTTTATAGCTTCATTTATTTCATTGACCGATTTCTTCAAATTTGAGATAATTGTGTTAATATTGTTAAATGGCTTTTGAAATTTCGCCAAAAATTTTACTTTCATTGACTGGCGTAAAATTAGCGAACTTGAAATCACATCCAAAAAAATTATTGACAAAAAAACTTTAATTTTATTAACTCAAGTTTTAAGGTTTGAAAAAAGAAGATTTTACCTAAATGGCTTTTGCAAATTTTTGGCGAAATTAATTGTCGAAGATACTATATACCTAAATCGGTACATATTTTACTTTCAGAAAGCTTTTTAAAAACGTGCCAAAACCAAGTATTAGAAAAATTCTTATCATTAAATCTGACAATTTACAATGTAAATACCACAGCATATTTATCATACAGCACACGAAGGACTTGGGTGTTTTGCCAGGAATGGATTACTTGACTGAAAATGGCTGCTCATAGATATTTCGTTGGCAGGTTGTATTTGAGTTTCGGATAGATACAAAGTGTTTGTCAATGCATTACTATAAACGCTTTAAATATTTTATAATCCTTTAACAGGTAATACATCAACTTCATTTCATTACGAAATCGTTGGATATGGTTTAGGAAATTGGTTAGTTTAGCTAGCTTCTTGACTTAACTTTCGAACCTGGCGGTTACATTTTGAAAAAGTACAGCTTTCACAATCCGGAAAAGAAATTTCCATTAGGCAAGCATTTTCCATGAATAAATATTTAAATTTCGCACAGAAAGTCTGAAATAGATCAAGTAAACTTAAAGCTCAGTCAACTAATCCGGAAACTATCGGTAATTTCAGTTAGTACTTAAAAATAAGTTAATTTCAAGATTATAAAGGAACTAGCAGAACCCGGCAGACGTTGTTCTGCCTAGATGTATATTTTGTCTCCACATGGTGTTTTGGATGTAAAAATCTGTAAAGCGTTGTTGAAAATAGGCATGAAAGATTTTAAAAATTCTAAATCAAGCAAAGTTATCTTCTGATAAAGTTATTCAATTTTCAGAAAATCTATTCAATGAAAAAGTTCATTTTCCTTTAAAACTATAAAACTATGTTCTGTAGAGTTGGAAAACACAGATGTCCACTTCTTAAAAAGTTAATAAAGTCACTTAGAAGGCTAAACTAAGCTTAACAACAATGGCGGACTTGTTGAAATTTTGCAATGTAAAGATGCAAATGATACTTAAACTTGACAGTACTTGAAGAAACTTCTAAAACAGAAAAGTAACACATCCTTTTGAATAAGAAAAAAAGCATGGAGGAATGGTTGTACTTTAGTAATTTGATGGCATAAGCTATCGGGAAATACTCGTCCATACGCACAACCGTTTGAAAATTAAGTAACAACATATCTAATGCGAAGAAATGAGTTCCATAAATTTTGCACGTGTGGCACAATTTGAGCAAGCATGAATATATTATTCGCAAGGCTGAAAACAATTTTAATGACCTATTTGGTGCTCAATACCCACCATTCCGTACGTCGTTAATAATTTTTAACATTGCGGTTAATGACAAATATTACGACATGAAAAAGCAAACACCTTAAAAAATATGGTAGCATTTGAGTACTGTCATGCAATAATATGTTTGTCTGAGAAAGAAACATATTTAATCAGGTATTTATCATACACAAATAATTTTTTCTACTCTCGAAAACAAAAATAGTTGTGTAGCAAGGCGGCTTAGAAAATTTCAATAAGTGAAGGTTCTTGGTGCTATTTAAAAAGTCGCCAATTTGGTAGCTAATTTGGGATACCTTGGATACCCCCTGATAACCCCTATCCCTTCCATAAATAAAGAAACTTACATATTATCACTTTTGTGAAAGAGAAATTGTTGCCAAATGTTGAGGTATTCTCTATGAAGCTGATTACTTTTTGGCAATTTGAATATTATATTTGGCGCTAAATGTACACCATTCCGTAAGGCGTTAAAATAATTTCCAACATTGCGTTATATCATAGCAAATAGTATGGACATGAAAACGAACTATTGATTGGATGTTTGGCGAGAAAATATAGTAACATACTTTGATTGAAAACAGCAATAGGTATAAAGAACAAAATAGTGTTCGTCTGGAAAATAATGCATGACATCTAAGCCTCTACAAATCTAAAGGAGTTCCGAAATATGAAACTGAATCTCATTTGTTTTTAAAAAAAGATTAATCTGTTAATCAAATACCTTTTTTATCCTTTATACTTGAGATAGTTATTGGGAAAACTTCCATTATTGAGGGCTCTTGGCGCGATTTAAAAGATCGCCAAATTTACGGTAGCAAGCAATTCCAACTATCTGCCAGAGAGTTGAGTTGATACACTAAATACTCGATTGGATTGATGAAAGCCTTCGAAAATGGAGTTTTAAATTGAAATTACAAAGACAGAATCAGGTCTAAAATTGAAATAAAAAAATAACTACCCATCGGATTTTGTTGAAACTGGTCTCTAAACCTTCCCAGTACCAAAAGGAACAAACTGTGAAAGTTTCTGCCAAATCTCCCGGGTAGTTTCTGAGATCTTAGGGAACACACACACACACACACACACCAACATTCATTTTTATATATATAGATATGATGCATGAAAGAAAGCACAACTTACCTTTTATAATCCAAATGAAGGTTTTGGTGATAAAATCCAACTGGAATAAGATTCTTCTAGCTAGTTTGAATGGGTTTTGCGTATAATAACAAGCTGGAAAATGAAAGAAACTGGCCCCAATGTGATGACGTAGTCCCTAGCAACCGTTTCAGACAGAAGGCTTGGAGTTTCGATGGTAACGGTCGAGCCCGGGAAGTTGTGGTCTGGACAGCACTTGTGCCATTCGGGAAGAAACAAAATGGCGGATACAACAGCAGAGCGTAGCGGGCCGGTCAATGCAGGAATAATCCTGCATTTGTTCCAATATTTTGGCACAAAATGATACCTTTCTTAACCTTGGCGACAACTATTGTTCCTCTACCGTCATGGTTGAGCGTGGGATAGAAATGAATTATCCAATTTAATGAGAAATATGTTATTTTAAGTGAAGGAATTTGCGATGAAATAGGCCTAACAGTAAGTAAAGAATTTCATCGATCTCGCTTATCTGACAGGATTGTTCCGGCAATGACCGATTCTTAAGAAAATATATTCTTTCAGATTCATCACAGCAATTAGCGTGCGTATTTTTGACATTGTGTGTGTATTTTCAAGATTTTGTTTTCGTCACTCTTCGTAAATCCTAGCAGACGAAAGAGCAATAAATTTCAGCCAATGAGCATCATCCTTTGCTAAACGCCCAAACACGTGACTTATCTGCCCAGCTAAATTTCGTGGACTGCTTGTACTTGAGCCCGGGAAGCTCGGGCGTCTACTCTGGACAGCATTTGGGAAGTTCGGGCTTTCCAAATGGCAGGTCTGAACGCTTTGGGAAGAACCCGGGCTTCCCGGGAAGCTCTGGCGCGTACTCTGAACGCGCCCGAAATATATTAATAATGAAATAAAATATGTTTTGCAGACGATAAATTTAGAATGGTTTACTATCATGTTGTCTCTTTTTTGACCTCATTTGGTTAAAGAATTATTCCCTCTTCTATACAACTTGTCAGATCGCCAAAATGTCTCTAAACTCACGAAAATGTTACGCGTCAGTTTTTTTCCTTCTCTACCTATTTCCTTCCCTACCTAAAGGAAATGACTCGACTTCTCATTTGATTGACAGGTGCCATTTTATCATGGTTTTATTATATATCATTTGACTAATTTTAATAAGGCTTGGAGTTTGGATTGCTACAAAAACAAATACATTTTTAAAATTATTAAGGGAAAAAGAACGAAACAAATAAACGAAATAAAAACGTAACCATGGTAACAACATGAAAAGTTGATTTCCGTTGATAAAATATTTCATTTCATCTTTATTTTCAAACAAATTTTATTCTCGAGCTTAACCATTTTAGAATCGTTTGGCTTGCTTTGCTGAAGGTAAGCCTTGAATTTCCGGGATTCTAAGAACAATTATTACAGCTCTTCTAATGCTCGTAGAAACTTCAAACTGACATCATTTTTAGCAGAAAATTTCAAGCTTTCGAATGACATAAGACTTGAAAATGTGTATGAAATATTTCTTCCCTATTTTATCGAATTTTCGCTAAGAATTAGAATAGAAAAAGAACGAAATAGAATTTTCGAAAAATCGCTTCGTAGTGCATAACCTCGTGCTACAAACTAATTTTGTGCCAAATTTCATGAAAATCGACCGAACGGTTTTCGCGCTACGCGCGTAACAGACAGACAGACAAACCTTCAGCTTTATTATTAGTAGAGATTTCCCATTTTCAAATGACCACAAAACATTGTATATGGGTAAAATAAGTTATAAAAAAAACCACCTGGTGACCATAACTCTTTTTTGATTAAAAGTGCAGATACGACTTCTGTGAAGCGGAAACCATTTTGGAGTTTCAATTTTGTTGTAAACGCATCCCGCGCTCAAAAAAGGATGAGAATAACATTAGAAAATATGCTTGCTTAGTTCTGACTGAACTTTACGAATGTTAATGCAGAAACTTTTTGGTGTTTCGATTCGTTTAGTGTTATTTTGTAATGAACGTTTCCCACGCTTGGAAAACGGATAAATAAAACATATGTTCCTTTCAAAGTTATGAAATAAAATGGGGTGTGTTAAAAAGCTACAACATGCTAAAAAATAAGTACTTCGTGGATTTCATTTGCTTCTGCTACCTTTTAAAAGGAGATACTACATAAATATTTACATAAAACCGCATCACCGTAAGCAAATAACGTTGTGTGCCACTGTAAATCTAACTACTTCTATTACTCACTCGTAGATGTCTACAGGGAACTTTTCTTTTTGAGACCCAAACACGCACTTAGGTAATTTTCTGATAAGCAACTTCATTTTTAGAAATTAGTTAGACCGGGAAATAGAAAATTTTATAAACAGATGCGGAAAAATTGTAAAGTGAATTAAATAGTAAATTGTTCTTCTTTGTCTAATAGCGCTTTTTGTCCTATGAAAATAATTGGAAGTTTCAATATGTGAAAGCTATTTTTAAAATATTATTACAGCGGTTTTTAATATGAGTTTCGGGGAATGATTTAAGAAGGAAAAAAGTTTTCGTTTTCGTACCATTTTTACTGTTAGAAATATACACGTTTCAACCCACAACATTCTTTTTGAATCAACCTGCATATTGCTTCTTTTCTTGATTCAAATGATGAACATGTCATCAGAGACTCTTTCTTTCTGAAGGACAAATCTTGAAACAAACCGAAGTTTCGCCTCTTTTGCGAAGCTTGGGACTTATTAGTCTTCTTCTGAATCAAATGCTGTGGTGAAAGATTCCGAGAAGGGCTTAGGTGCATAATTAAGCAAAAATGTAATCTCATATAAACGGGACAACACATGAATACGAATAATCCGTAATGATAATGTTAGTTGGCCTCTTTTTTTTTTTTTTTTTTCGGCTTAGAGAACCTGACTTGAATTAGGAAAATAAGTTTATGTCTCTTGTTTTCACTGCCCAACTCTTGTCTCTAAACTCATCACGTTTTTATGCTTCTTGTACTAACATTAATGATGAAAGTACCATCAGTGCCAGGGAAAGCGGCGACACCCCGCTGCGCCAAAGATTTGAGGGCGCTAAAAGAGACCTAGATTTAATATCCCTGCCTATATTTTATGTTTTTTTTTTTACTATTTTTTGTTTGAAAAAGAAATTTTAACATTTCCATTTAATACATTTATACTCTTTTTAGATTTTTTTTTTTTTTTTTTTTTTGATGAATCCCACTGCAGCGGTTCCCAAACATTTCAGGCCACAGAATATTCAGTGCTTCAAATTTTTTTCAAAAGTACCATTCCTGTTGATGACTAAACTACAAAATGGAGTCATTAATTTTAATAATTCTTTCTTCTACTTGTATATAAGAAACTTAAGAGGGAATTTTGAGTCTGGAGTTCCGCGGGACACACTTTGGGAATAACTGTTTGATGAAAGTTTCTATAAATAAGGAAATTAAAGAGAAAGGGTTAAAGAGGAAAACTTGACCTTGAATAAGTTCAGAATCATTTTCTGAGGAAAGGTATGATTGTGACAATTATTTCAGAGCTGGAAATAATGCAACATGGGGAGGACGCAATGAAGAAAGCATAGCTATTGCTCAAGTGTTTTCTGAGAGTATTCTTGACGAGTGACCTTTATGCAATAAAGTAAAAATATACACAACAACTTCAAAGAAGCACAAATGGCCAATACAAAAGAAAGAAATGCGGACTGGTGCTTCAGGGTTACAAGAATCTTTCTTCGACACAAAAAGGGAGGTTATGGATGTGACAATTTCTTGTGATCTTCGTGCAATTTATTTTTCTATTTTCTTCTTTTTTTCTTCATCATTTACAATGTTAAATATACACCTGTAACTTTTTTTTGCATCAGAGCACTTGGAGACGATTTTCTGTGAGTAATCTAATCAAAAACCTCAACCGCGAAAGAGTAGCCGCATAGGCGGCTGTAAAATGTGTGGGGGGAAAAGGAATGCGCATGAGATGGATAAGTAAAGCCCCTAAGCATTTTTTGTGCGTATGAATTTGGGATACATTATTGCAGAATTCACTGTTGTCCTGATAGTCCCGATTTTCCTGAAAAAAATATTTTGTCCAGTTTTTAGCTTAATATCCTGATACTCCTGGTTTTTTTTTTTTTTTTTTTAAATCAATTTTAGGATTCTCAGTAGGTTTTCAGTTTCTCCTCAGAGAAAAATGAACATAAACTCTTTTTTAAAAAGGACCTTGAAATGAATGAAATGAAAGCGAGGGGAGCTTAACAAAGGCAAAGCACTGCGACCAGAGGTCTATTGTACTAAACTCCAAGCAGAAGTCTAAAACAGACCAGTAGCTGAAGCAAAGTTCAGCAAACACCTGATGGGAATCATGAATCTCCCAAGGTTCGAGCAAGAAAAAAGGACCTTAATCTTCACTTTTAAATGTTAAATTAGTGATGCACTGATTAATCGGCCATTTTGCCAATCAACCTATCGGCCAATTTTAACCACTTGATTGGCTGAAAAATTATTTTTACTTTGAACAAATAACTATGCTGAATGAATCCCAGCCGTTTAATCGGATCTGTGTTTTTTTTTTTCTTTTTAGCCTACTTTCCCGTTAAAAATAAAAGAGACGAAAAAAGCATTAAAATTGGCTTAATGACATCTAAAAAATGTCGCCGAAGATCCCATAAAACTATCGCCAGTCCAAAATATATCGCCCAGTAAAAAAAAAATCTCGCCCAAGTAAAAAAAAGTCAAAAAAGAAACAAAACACAATGAAATAAATATCGAAAAATTAAAAATTTGAAAGTTGGGTATTGAGATGGGGAATTTGTGGTCGGTCTGTCGTCGTCGGTCTGTCGGTCGGTCGTGTCTGTCGTCGTCGCTCCCCCCCCCCCCCCCCCCCCTAATACCCTTTTGAATGAACATTCCGATTTGAGCGAACTTTTTTTTTGTTGGAAAGATCACGGCGAGTACAGATCAATTCCCATATTTGATTTTTTTGATTTTGTAACAATTTTTGGTTCAACTTTGAGCCGTTCAAACAACCTGTCCCGCGATACTTAACTTTTGAGTGAACAGTCCGATTTGAACAAACTTTTTTTCGTTCGAAAGATCTTTTCAAGGATACTTCATTCCCGTATCTACATTTTCGATCTGAACAATTTTCGTTCAACATTGAACCGTTCAAACAAGCCGTCAACACCTAATAACTTTTGAGTGAACATGTTCGATTTAAACAAACTTTTTTTTGTTCGAAAGCATCTCGGCAAGGATGCTTCATTACCGTATAAAATTTTAAATTTGAACATTTTTTCGTTCAACGTTGAACCGTTCAAGCAACCTTTCCCCACCTAACAACTTTTAAGTGAACCGTCCGAATTGAATAAACTTTTTTTGTTCGAAAGATCTCGGAGAGGCTCATTCCTATATTTCACTTTTCAATTTGAACCATTTTTCGTTCAATGATGAAACCTTTCAGAAAAAATTTTAAACATGAGCGCCTACGGAGGAATTTAAATTGAATGTTGATTCTGAACTTCAAAGGCGGATTTCTCTTCAAACTAACTTTGTAAGAAACATGTTTTGATAAAAATGTATTTGTCAAGTACTTTCTGAATAATCTTCTGTGAGGACTCTGAGTCCGACTCCGTACTCCGCAAACATGGCGGAAATGCAGGCTCAGAAAAAAATGACTTGACTGGGCAGACGATTTTTTTGTTTTTTATTTATTATTATTAATGATTTTGCTTCATTTAATTTATTATTTTATTTATTTTTTTTTATGCAGACGATTTTTTCTTTTGTTCACAAAAATTTTTCATTCACGAGAGCATTTTATTCCGTATTTATATTTAACACTGGCAACGGATTAAAAATGAAATTCAAGACATTTTATTAACGAACGATGTTTTTTTTCTTTCGTTGATAAAATGTGGTTTGAAGTTCTTTGTACTTTTATTTTATTTAGTTATTTTTTTTCTTTTGAAAACGATTTTGGAATTTTTCTACGGAAGAACTATAACAGTTACATTCTGTACAAGGTGCGACAAAACTTTATTGACTCGTTTATTGACTTTTACGTGTCCATTTCATCTGATGAGAGGGGTATATTTTGCTTTCAGAAATCAGCTTTAAGTGCTATAAAGATATGTTTGAACACAATTTTTA
>JAXGGA010001752.1:75000-141494 GCA_038373865.1 Uloborus plumipes | reverse complement strand
GTTAATGGCACCAAGAGTGTTATAATAAGTAATAGGTATTATAAATGCATGTGTTTGTTTAGTATATGTGTATCTTAAACGGGAAGAAAATGATGAACTCATCAACAGGTCTTCTTCGTGCTGAGGAAGAAGCACAAACAAATTTCCTTCCTGCATGTATTCCATCACAGTGCAGTGTGCTTATACTTTTGGAGAATACTAAAGAACCGGCAGCCTAGTAAGACTTTTTAAAAAGATATTTTAAAAACTTCTTAATCCTTTGACATATAAATTACATGGAACTTGATTAAACCGAAGAATACCATTTAATTTCGCTCAACTGAACAATTACGTGAAATATGAGAAAATCTATATTTTATTTTCAGATTTTTATTAATAAGTTTAGTGTTAATAAAGAACATCTAAATAATATTTAAAAAAAATAGTAATTTTAGGCTTGTCCAAGTCTACAGTGGCACATAAACTGAATGACGTGTCAGACTAGCCATTGTATTTAAAGGGGTTAATTAAAATGTGCACATATAATCCAATGAATATATACGAGTATATATCATTAACTGATAGCATGGTTTTTTTTTTTTTTTTTTTTTTTTTTTTTTTTATATTCACGACTGTTAATTTACTAGTGCTTGTTGCATGCTCCTATACTCAAGTTCTGGGCACATTATGTTTTCGGTATATAGGGAAAGGGACGGGTAAGTTGCGAAACATATGCAAAATGTTTCTCTACTCTCCATAAATACTTGATTAGGTTGTTTTAAAGCTCATACCACTAATTTGCTGGTGCTAGTTGCAGGTTCCGTCACAAGCGTTTTTGGGTACATAATGTTCTCTGTATATAGAGATTGGTAAGTTACATAACATATGCAAAATGTTTCTCTTCTATTCGTAAATACTTTAGAAAGTGGTGTAAAAGCTCATGTGGAGCCAGGGGATGTATTAGACTCTTAATGGCATATAAGTTAACACACAAGGTAATACGGCTTAAAAACCAGTTTCTATATGGTTAACCTTCAACCCCTACTTTGTCGTTACGTGCCTCATTTTCATAAATAACATTAAAGTATTACTATGTAGACGAACAAACTATCGCAGTAATCTGCAGAAGAGCTTGGAACATCTAAGATTTGTGTTCCGATACACCCTGAAAATTCTAAAAATCCATTTCATTGTCAAAAGTTATTCACTTTTTATGACGCCGTTTGAAGAATTCATAAATTCTTACACGATAGACTGTTATGCAGACCTATGCGTAATAAAATTATTTTCCCTTAGGTTTTTAATACTAAAAGGTCAGTACCTACACCCAAAGTTCTGCAGATGATGAAATCAGGAGGTTATTTGGCTTCATACGCGCAAATCTTGTTGCTTAGACAGTAATGCTTCCAAAGTAGCAGAACTTGATTTCATAACTCGTCATTGTATTACCTTCGTAAAACAAATGAGGGAGCGAAAAATACCCAAACGTACATGTATATTTATGGGGAGTTTCTCTGACTGATTGTGAAGTTTCGTTCCGTTTCACTACGCTATTCCGATTGAACCCCATTTTACGGTACGTAACAAAAATTCATATAATTTCAAATGTATTGTTCATTGTAAAAGTTGTAAAAGTGTTTGCTAAATGGTATCACATTTAGTTAGATCTTTTAGTGTAAAAGCGATATCAAATAGTAGCTGAGCACTTGCATTTTTCTTCCAAAAGAAAAATTTGCGAAGGGTTTTTTATAGTAAATCTTTTACAAGTAGGTACACCACTATTTAAAGGAACGACACAAATATTGCAGAACTTATCACTCAGAGTTAGAATACTAAATTTCATTGATTGTGACTTCTTATTCAGCACTTTCTATTGATATTTTTTTTAACTACTACTTCTCCTTGACTCATTATGTATTTCATGTGATACTTTAAGGTTTCTACATGTACATTGTGCTGACTATCAATTCCTTCGTGCACGTGATGATGTATTTTTACTACGCTCTTGCTGCAGTTGGTCCAAAAGCTAGAAAATACCTGTGGTGGAAAAAATACATCACTACAATCCAGATAGTAAGCATGAATTTTTAGATATTAGAGTATCGATACGAAAGAGAATTCGTTTTCAACAGTTTAAAAACGACTTGTTCCAAATTTCCCAACTATTTCATACTAACTTCCATTTGCAACTTTTTCTTAAATATTTCTGGATTTTTTTTTTTTTTTTTTTTTTTTTTTTTGGCGACTGGCGAGTGACAGTTTATTATAGCTCGCTGCAATACTGTAAATGATATTTCATTGTACTTTCCGCTCATCCAACTATACAGGGTCCTCCCGTTTAGCCTTTAAGACCTATATTTCCGCCAACGTTCGCCCTAAATGCTAACTTCTAGCAGCAAAAATGCTCAAAATAAGGTACAGAGTTAAAATATTCAGTTTGAAACGAAAAAGAAACTTGTTAAAAAAATACGAAATCTTACTTTTTATTTTTATCCCATCTCCATATATTATTTCTCTAAGCCGAATCCTATACCTGGTCGAAACTCGCTCATTTCTTTATCGAATTGCAAGAAAATTTATGATTTTGAAGCTTATCCCGCGGGCTATTGACGAAAATTAGACCCACCCTCTAAAAAGTGTCGGTTCGTTTTTTATTCGAACTTCAATTTTTGGGCACAAAATTGACTCTATCTAGCGAAATAATTGTCGTATCGTCTCCATTTTGATTTCATTCGAAAGATTTAAAAAAATGCGTTCTTTAGAACGTTTCTCCGCTAGCGCCGCGTAACGAGAATCTCGAAAATCCACGTTTAAGCGACTTAAAAGCGATTGAAGTTTGAAAAAGTTAAATTTTTTGCTCAACTGTTAAAATCGTTACATTGTTGTTCAAATCAATTTTAAATGCGACATTTCAAGCCAAGGCTTAGCTCGGTAAACTTTAATTGTAACTTTTATTGTTTCAAAATACTATGGTAGTTTTACGATAACGTTAGTATTTAGTTTAGTAGTAGCTTTGGGTATTTGATTTTAATATAGGGTATCACTTTTGTAGTAGTTGTAAAAGTGAACGTGTCTTTGATCTCTTTGAAAAGTTGTCAGAACGACGGCAATTGATAGCGATGTCGTGCAAATGAAGCCAATAAAAATTGTCGTATTAAATTTTAAGTTTAGAGGTTTTTTTTTTTTTTTTTTGCGGAATTCCGCACGGGTCACCTAGTTTCCTTGTTATTTTCCTAAGGAAAAAAATCTACATTGAAGAATAATACTAACACAAAAAAAAATTGACAGTACGACCGACATTTATGAAAATAGAACGCAGCGCTTCGTGACTTATACCATTTTAAGCTAGTTTTCAATTACACCTTTTGGGGTAAAATGCAGCGACTGAAGAAGGTTGAAAATTGTACGTGTACAGAATGTATATTCAAGTTTTACGAACTTTTGCAGTTTGTTTTTACTTAGCAATGCATGACATTTACGCTTATTTTTCAATTGCAATGAAAAATATACTGTTTTACATAAACAACTTATTATTCTTAAGAAATGGCGATATGTTCCAGTCTAATCTTCTGCGCGTTTCTTAAGGTTTTGAATTCTAATGTCTCTGAGTTTTGTGTACAAATGTTTCAAATTTTTTGTATTGGTGATATTTTTCATATAATTTTGCACTAAATATAATTATCAGGAAATAGTTGTTTAAAGAGTTAGATTTCCTTTTTTTTTTGCACTAAACTTTTTCGTTTGAAACTTATATTACCTTAACTCTGCACCTCATTTGGAAAGTTTTTGGTTGTTGAAAGTATGCGTTAAAGACCAACGGTTGCAAAAAAAAAAAAAAAAAAGGCCTGGCAGGTTAGACGGAAATACCCTCTTGCATTTATTCTAGTAACACGTTTCTAAAAATAAATATACATTAGAACATCTCTCAAAAAATGTACAGCAAAGTTAGACTTTAGTAATTAGTTAGCTTTTGTTAGCATTTAAGGAAGAGAATCAATTAATTTTGTCAGTTCGAAAATAATGTATCTTTTCGTGTAAAAAATATTCGAACTGCTTTAAAAGTTTCCGTTTCTCCCTTAGGTCCAGTTCCTCACAATAATTGCTTACATGGGCCATGCACACCTGACTGGTTGCGAAGTCTTGAGCACTTTGGATGCCTCCATCATGGCAATTGTTTTTGCCCTTACCGTTTTATTTCTAAACTTTTACGTGAAAACATTTCGGAAATAAATCATTTTTCATGAAATTCGACTTTTTTGTTTCTCCTCCACTTAAAAAAAATTAGTTATCGCTACAAATACAAATGTGCTGTTAAGTCTTCATGCTTTATTTGAAATTGAAGAAATAATTACTTCATTACCATTTTATTAGTTTTAAAACACTCGGTCCAGACAGTTACGTGTTTACAGAGAAATGCCCTTACACATGATGTATTTGCTATATATGGGTGATTCTACGCTATTTGAATTCAGACGGCCAATGGAAAAACTTCATGTAAAACTGATTTTATTAATGTTTTTGTTTGCTTAAGCATTACAGACTATCTTTTATATGGACCACCCAATTAATTCACTACAATTATTTTATTTTAGCATTTATAGCTGAAAATAGTCATAAATGTATACTCCCCTGGCCTGTCCAAATACTAGTTTTTATACAAATATGTTCGACGTTCAATTTTTGCTAACTTGGTATAATATTTTTTGCCATAATCATACACTTACATTAACAGAGAAACATATTTCATCAGTAAACATTGAAAAAATATTTATTATTTTAAAAAAATACACTTTTCAACGGGCCATATCAACAGTGTCACCCTCACCTGGCGAACTTCAAAGACTGAAATTTCGCATTGAAAATGCATAAGGATGATGTTGATTGCGAATTACCAGTGTAATACTGAGTAAAGTTAAAAGAAAGCTTAGAGTTTTTTTTAAAAAATCGAATATTATTGCATCGGTTCTCGTTGAAAGTGTCTCAAAACATACTGCGCCAGTCGTTGTAGTATTTCCCCTGGTAAGTATAACTTTTTATATTTCTTCGTTACATAAGTGTATGTATAATGGAATGCTTATTGTGTGCAGACATCACGGTTTACGCGAAGTTCAGGTAAGAAGAACGCGTGATGTTTTTATAGGTAATGTGTGATTTTGTCACTTCTCTGGCGTCACTCCCCTGGCAGTTTTGATCCAAAAAAGGGTAAATATGCATTAAAATAGCGTTATAAGCATAATTAATTTCATTTTTAATCTTAATTGCCCATGAGAAAGCAATTGGAATGAACGTAAATAATGTGAGAAGTATTTTTATTTAGGATCTGCGGTGCGACTTGGATGCAGCATGCCGTGTTTTCAAGGTTGATTTTTTTATTTTATTACAACGCGAAAAATTTTTTTGAATACAGGTCTTATAGAAATGAATCCATACTAAGCTTTTACACTGAAAAATAAGTGAAATAATAGTAAATCAAAACAGAATTCTGCCAATAGTGTCACTCCCCTGGCAACACTATTTCCCCTGGTATCGATGAAACCCCCAAAAATTGAAATTTCGTCTGGCCTTTACCACTACAATCATAAAAATAGCGGCTACTAGTGATATAATGAGTGTGAAATTAAACAGATTATTTTTTCTTTGGGGACACAAAAAACGCATTGACCGTAGAATCACCCATATATAATAGCATAACGTTTAAAACCATTCCAAATAATAGGGTACTTTTTGCGTGATATTGGATGGGAGTAAAAATATGTAAAGATAGTCTGGAGTATACGCAAAAATATAATTTTTAGAATGATGTGTAATGAACTATAGAGCATAGAGATGGGATATAAAAAGTTTCAAAAAATAATATGACTCAAATAAAATTTCGAAACCTGACTGCCATCTTTGTTTGCAAGAGCTTTGATTTGACAAACAGTCTGATTTTTTATTAGCATTGTTTGAGTACTGTTTAACCTGAAATTCCAATTACTTGTAACTCCAATCACAACATTTCATTATATTTCTCAAAGTTCAAAACGTTTTTTCAATTTTCTGTATTATGAATCTTCGTTTTGAAGACATGCGGCTTAAAAACAAAGTTTTACAAGTAAAACGTACATAAAAATTGAGATTCTATTGTTTTGAAAATGCACCAGGAAGAACGTTTCTACAAGTGTTTAGACTTAGGGAGTTATCTAGCACAAATCGAACTTTGTTTTTTTCTCAAAAACAAATTTTACAAGCTGTAATCTAGTATAAAACTCGTTTGCTGAAAGATTACCCTCTTTAAATGTAGGTTTATACCAAGTAATCGAAATTCACAAACAAATACAAATACAAATGTGGAGACCAGCAGCAGGCTCTGGGCCCAACTTGGCTGGTCCTAGTCAAATTAAAGACCCCAATGAAGATCAATGGCCCTCTTAAAGCCATCTACTCCATTGCTCTTCACCGCCTCTTCCGGTAAGCTGTTCCAAGTTCCCACTACCCTGCTAAAATAGTAATTTTTTCGAATTTCAAGATTAGCCTGAGATTTAAACAGCTTAAAACAATGACCCCTTGTCCTGCTTTCCGTGCTAAAATCTAACCCCGTAACATCATTCATTTTAATAAATTTAAACAACTGAATCACGTCCCCTCTGGCTCTCCTTCGCTCTAGACTATACATATTAAGCATTCTAAGTCTGGAATCATAGTCTAAATTAGAAAACCCATTTACTAACCTTGTAGCCCTTCTTTGTACCCTTTCCAATAAATTAATGTCTTTCTTCAGATAAGGAGACCAAAACTGAACAGCATACTCCAAATGAGGTCTTACCAAACTTCTATATAGAGGCAGAAGAACCTTCTTAGATTTGTTTGAAATAGATCTATTAATAAACCCAAGCATCCTATTGGCTTTGTTACTAGCTATGCTGCACTGTTGACTAGACTTGAAATCCTGATTTATTAAGACACCTAGATCCATAACATTATCTGCCCTACTAATGACTGAACCCTGTAAATAATAGCTTGTATGCTTATTCCCATGACCGAAATGCAGCACTTGACATTTCCCAACATTAACTGTCATACCCCACTTGTCTACCCATTTAGTAATATGATCCAAATCCTGTTGCAGCTGATTTATTTGTTCGTCATTTTCTACAACCCCCATAAGTTTGACATCATCGGCAAAACAATTCATGTTTCCAGAAACATTTTCATGAATGTCATTCATAAAAATAATAAACAAAAGGGGACCTAAAACTGATCCTTGGGGAACCCCACTTAAAACCTCACTCCATTTAGAATAGTTACCCCTAACAACTACTCTTTGTTTCCTTCCTGTCAACCAATTCCTAACCCAAACTAGAATTTAACCTCCTACCCCTATACCAGCTAATTTACTGAGTAGTGCTACATGCGGTACCTTATCGAAAGCTTTTTGAAAATCTATGTAAATAACATCTACGCATTTTTTGCTATCTAAAGCCAAGGTAACCTTGTCGTAGAAATGTAATAAATTAGTAGCACATGATTTACCTTTTCTGAATCCATACTGCAAACTACTCAACAGCCCATTATTTTCTAAGAAATTCATAATCTTAATTTTGATCAATGTTTCAAAAATTTTACATACCACTGAAGTCAGACTCACAGGCCTATAATTTCCTGCATTACCTCTAGACCCTTTCTTGAAGAGTGGTGTAATGTTAGCTAGTTTCCAGTCCTCTGGCACTATCCCTGAGTTATACGAAGCATTGAATATATTAAATATAACGTTAACTAATTCCTCTGCACATTCTACTAGAATTTTTGGATAAATATTATCTGGTCCCGGAGCTTTTGTGGTTTTAATTTTTTTCAAGTAAAGTAAAACGTCCTCCCTGGAAAATACAAAATCCTCAAGCTGTGTAGTAGCTTGTGTCTTGCTTGTGTCAACTGTTGAGATACAGTTATCGTTAAAAACACTGGAAAAAAAGTCATTTAGAACATTTGCTATATCACCATCATTCTGAATTAAATTTCCATGCTCATCTACTAGTGGCCCAATTTGACTATTTCGAACTTTCCCAGAATTTGCGTATGCAAAAAACTCCTTTGGATTCCTGTCAATATTATCTGCCAGCTTTTGTTCCAATTCTCTTTTCTGAAACCGTACCAAATACTTAAAACTACGCCTAGCCTCACAATACTGTAGCCTGTCTGCGCTGTGACCAGTTTCTTTTAATCGACGAAAAGCAGCTTGCTTACGGTTTAGAGCATCCTTAGTTTCCCTAGTGAACCACATGGGCCAAATTTTTGTGTTTACCCCTTTTCTCCTAAAAGGAACAAAATCTCCAACTGTTTTACATTAACAATAACTGAAACATTAACAATATTTTATTATCAAAATTTACAAAAAATACAACAATGGGCATTCAGAATGCTTACAAATTAGAAATATACAAAGTACATCTCATTTATTAAAATGTAATGAAATTCATTTGTAAATATATAAACCAGCAGCTTAAAAAAGGTAGAATAAAAAACTAATACTTATTAAAATGGAATATTTCCTTTAAACGGTATAAACTTCTTTTCTAGCTATTTTTATTTATATACTTGTACATTATTTTAAAAGCAGCACTTCATTATTTTCAAAAAAGCTGTAATATTGGTTTCATAAATACTCCAAAGATTTCTTTGTTTTAAACCAATATTTTAATGAACTAATCAATCGTTAACATGATTATCCATTTGTTATCTACTACAAATTTATTATTACATTCTGCTTTAGATGATTAAAGAAAAAGTATTTCATGATTTCTTTGACATCTTAAAATTTACTGGTTTCCGTTTTAAACTCTGAAGAAAAATGACAAACTAATCCTCTGAATATTTTAGACAGTTAATTTGCGAAACAAAAAATATTTTCTCCTTCCTAATGATCTTATGTATTTCACAAACTTGAAACTTCTTATGAAACGAATACCTGAACAGTTTAAGCAAACTTGATCTATAACGTAAACAATGATAATCCAATATAAATATTATGTACAATGATACACCTGAACCACGTGTTCCTTGCCCGCGAAGAGCTAATGTCATTAACAAATCAAGAGAAAGTGATAGTGGCCCTCCACGATACGGCAATAGTGAAAACAAGACAACAAGTAATAGGAAGAAACGGTTATATGCTTTTCAGCTTATTCGTTTACAGTCTGATACTGATGCTTCATGACAATCGAAAGATTCGTACAAACATATATCGATAATGAAACTAAAATAGTTTAGAACCGCTGCTACTTGTTCATCAAAGAGTAATAGGGGCACAAAATAAATAGCTCACTTTGTATGGAATCGGCATGTGGCATTTAAACTCTAAGCGTACCCAAGCTGCTTAATTACTGTTTCATTAAAATACATGGCAAACATAAAAGTAATATTTAACCTAGACTACATATCGATACAGCAGGCCATACCAAATCAGTTGAATCAGCACAAGTAAAGCCCGAAAACTCTCGTGCCGAATGTTTAATATTTCAATGTATCAGACTAAGCCATAAGCAGTTTCGGAACGAACGTACAAAAAATACATTAACTAAGTCGATTTTTATTTAGGGAAACGTATTTCAATTACTTAAATCTTTGAAAAATTATAGCTATTTCAAAAATATTTCTTAGAACGTAAATTGAGGCTCAAAACCAAATTTAAACTTGTAAATTCAAGCAAGAGCTCTAAAATCTTTTAAGTCCAGCTTATAAAAGGAAAGGCACTAGTTTATGTCCGTCCTATCACATGTAAATCTCTAACACAAAACGTAAATTCTTCCATCATCCTTAAGCAAAAGATAACATGTAAAGTAAAATTGTTCAAATCACGTCGTAACAAATTCAACAAATAACAAAATTAAGTAACATCGTTTCCAGCCACTATCAAATCTCTGGATATAATGTCCAAAAAGGGAACAAAACATGTATTTACAATGAAGTTGGAATGTACTTCAAGATTCCCTTTTGTAACAGAAACAACAATGTTCAACCAATTTTCTTCTCGATAGCACTCTCGGATTCGTTGATTGAAATGAGTAATTTGTTCTTGAGCTGAGCAGCGGCGTGAAGTTTTTCATCCAACATTTTTTGCTTTTGAACGGCTCTGTGCTTCAGATATGTGCTCTGGAAGTAATCCAAGAACATCAAGAGAAACAGGCCGGCCAAGAACACATTCAGGTAAATGATAAACTTCGAAACTTTGCAGTTGGTGACACTTAGTGTTAGCACGTAGAAGAAGACCATTACGAATTGAATCTGAAAAAAGAAGTGCATAATGAAATTTGTTCTTTATTGGTAGTTCCTCGGAAAAACTATTTTAAATCACGATTTATGAACAGAAAAATGAATGGAACGCTATGCATCGAGAAAATATAAATAAAACTTGAACCGTGTTCCGTCAAGACAGGATGAACTCTGCACGGGCAGATTTGTTGGCAGATACACAAAAAATGTCCAAAGAATTGTAACTATAAGCAATAGTTTCAAGAAAAATACAAGAGAAAATGTACAGTCATGTCTGATATCTGTAGCGGACCTTTATCTGAAACAGTACTCGTTTCGATTTCATCGAATTATAAGGTCGTTCAGGAATTGGTTTATCAAGACCCTTTTACTTCAAATGAAACAAACTTAATTGCTCGTCTCCATGATAAGCACTTTAACGCATTGGGTTAACCGTTCCATGACTCATGTGTGCATGAGTAAAAATATATATGAACATTTTGAATATCTTAATAAACTTTTTTTAAAAAACCGGACATCACCTCATACATTTTCACCGGCAATTTTCTAAAAACCTAGATGTCACAGAAATATAGTTTGAGCATTTTTATGTATTTCAAATCGATTTTGATGGAACACCCTGTACATATCGCACCCTTGCGACAAAAGTGCCACAACTCAAAAATTGTAATTTTTGAGTTATGACCGTCATTAGACGTAGCTTACACGTCTCTACCAAAATCTTCAGAAGAGCTAGAAGTTGCATTGAAAAATCAGCCGCCAAAGGGCAGTTCTGGCGTTTTGTTGTTATCAAGATGCATAGGACCCCTTCCACTGAAATGCCACATCTTGAGTTGTCGTCCAGCCGTCGTAGAGTAACGTGCTTAACTAACGATCATAGTTTGAGATGTATATCGGTCTTCATATTGACAAATTCAAAAATACTAAAATGTGCCTAGTCAGCCCGGGAACAGTTTTTTGCAATTCCTGGAAACTTTGTTTTTTGAGTTGTGGCACTTTTGTAGTAAGGGTGCGATATATGTGAGTTTAATCTTAAGCAGAAAGTAGTCTCAGATCTTATTCTACTTTTCATTTTATTCAAAGAAATGTCAACAAAAATGCCAATTAAGCACGTTGTTCAAATCGGAGCATGATCATTATTAATAATAACCTAACGCAGTTTGTTGTAAATCAAGTAATACTTTAAAAAATTCACAACTTAGCTATTAATCGATTCATTGACTAATATTTGATATTTGAAGACAGAAGTCATCTTAAACAAAAAGAAACATTCAGATTTCGAAAACTTACTATTTGGAAAGTAGTGAGATGCTTCTTCCACCACAAGTATTTCTGCACGCTTGGTCCCAATGCTGACAAGCCGTAGTACGAGTACATGACTGTGTGGACAATCGTATTGATGAACGGGAAGAAATAATTGTAGCTTCCTAAAAGATTACAAAGATTAGATGTAAATAAGGAATCTTGATAAATTTGCAAATTTTAAATAGGAATTACGTTCATGAAGTCCATTAATTTCATGCGATATTTTTTTTTTTTTTTTTTTTGACCACTTATGCATGACATGATTTGCTCATCTTAGACAAATTCGCATCTTGATTTCTTTACAACATTTAGTAAATTTGAGCAGTAGCTCATCTACTTTAAACTTCTTTAAAGAAGGATTGCTTGATTATGGTGGTCATTCTTTATTAATACGAACCTCCCAAAAATTTAAACAACATATTCAACATTTTTATTTCTTTTGAACAAAGCGGCTATATTACATAAAATGCGGTTTTTTCCAAGAATTTCTCTGATATTTGAGGGAAGCTTAACATTTCACGGGTCTTCATACATTTTCCCAAATTTCTAAATAGCTTAAACCATTCTTTTTTAAAAAATGTAACTCAGCTTAATTAATTTAAACATTGTATTAGTTCGTAAGCTGTAATGTATACCCATTAAACCTTTTAAGAAAAATAAAATGAAATTAGTACCTGGTTCTATTCTCAGTCCGCCCCATACTGCAATAGGCACTACAGCATGATGGACCACATGAAGAGTTGAGATGTGTTTGTTCTTCTTCCGTAATACGAAAAAGATCTAAAATGGGAATTATTCTCATTAATGTTGTGTAAAAATGTGGCTGCTATCACTCTAAAACAGGGTTACCAGATTTAAGAGCTGCAAATACGGGACAAGCTTCTTGAGGGGGGGGGGGAGATAAAGTCTAAAAGTTGAATTTTTACAACCTTGACTTTGACATCAAACGTTTCTCCCAAAAATGAAGGAAAAAAATACAGTGAGCATATGAATAAATACTACATTTTTTTCCCATTACATAGTTTTTTTTCATGAATCATTTACAAATAGGTACACCACTTTTACAATGAACTACACTTAACTGCTGTAACTGAACATAAGACTAACACTACACTTCAGAACAGAAAAGTATTATGATTCAATCAACTTTCTCATCACTCCATTTCATTTTTTCGTTTGCTTTATTTTTTCTCAAAATAATGTCTCGTTTTGTAATATGATGCTTGAAGCTAGAATACGGGACTTAAGCCGTCCCGTATCAATGCTCCGCGGGACGCGGGACAGTTTTTCAAAAAACGGGACAGTCCCTTGAAATCCGGGACGTCTGGCAACCCTGCTCTAAAACCAGACAACAAAAAAAAAAAGCCTTTCAGACCTTGGTAAGCAATCATAGTTCTCAACTAACAAACACTCGGGCAACATACACTTAACTTAGTAACTAAGTGAAAACTGTATTACGAGTAATCAACTGTTAAAGAACAGTTGATGGTAAAACATTGAAGTAATGGCTGTTTGGATGATTTGTTAACTTGATGTCGGACATTTTTGGACGAAAACCATGACAAAATATTTGGATCCGCCCTTGTATGCTGTCAAGTGTAGATATTTTTATAGCAGAAAGCGCTTCGTAATTTACATTTAGTCTCAAGCAAATTATTTTAGCTTAGTTATATATTTTTTTCTTGAACAATAACTTTTACCTTTTGTAAAAACTAAACATTCGCGAAGTAAATGCTGAAGGTTTTTGTTTTTAAATATGTTAAAATGAAATTAAAAGAACAAAAAAAAGAAAGAAAAGGCAATTTTTGTTAAAATATTTCAAACTTCAACAAGCTTTTAATTTGAGTTAAATGAGTTTTTTCTCTCAAGTTTATTTCAATTTCAAAAAAATACGGTAAATGTTTGACTTTTTTTCCCTTTAACAAAATTTTGAAGTGGTAACGTACAATACAGACTTAAAAAGTTCATAGTGCCCCATCAGTATTCAAAGTATTGGGTTTTTATGTAAATAAAAATTATAAATTACAAAAACATAACTTACCGTGTCTGCGAATTCAACAAATTTCATGAAATAAAACCACCATCCTAGAACTGCCAACTACAACAGAAGAAGAAAAACAAACAATAAATACACAAAATTATTTCATCACTCAATTTGTATACCCGCTTACTTATAAACCCCTTTGTCTGCTTTATGTTTTAAGCATTAACTACAAATAGTCTAAAACAAATATATTTTAAATTTTATTTGCTATTTCTAAATACTAACTTTAGTTGTTTGTGGTTCATAGTTTTCTATAGAAGTATTTTCAACATTAGACTGAGTTTAAAGCTCAGGTAACTTTTATTAAATATTTGTATTCATTTGTAACTATTGTTACTGTATAAAAATTAAATTCCAAAATGTAAAATTTAAAAAAAAAGAGTCAGACATACCCTCATTCCATTTTCTTTATTGTCCGACCTACATGTGAAACTGTAAGGGGGCTCAGAAAGAATTGACAAAGTCTGAAACAGAAAATTAGTTAGAGAAAATTACAATCAAGAAAGGAAAAGCAAGTTTCATGCAAGATTGGTGCACACAATTGACTTTGAAAAATTTATTAATCAAAATAAGTATTTATACAAAAACCTTTTCAACGCTTCTACAAGCGTACTTCATGCGTTGGAAATTGAAAATACGTCTCGAAAATACGGTGATGTTCATTTTCATACTTTGTAATTTAAATTAACTTCGTATCGAACTTGATCCCTTCATTTACTAACAGCTGCTCTAAGGGTAACTCAACCACTGAAATGTGCAAAATCCGAAAAACAGAGCAGATTTAATTGGTCCATTTTGTATATATTCGGTACCAAATTGATACAATTTCAATTAATCAAAATATGTTGCTTCGGAAACTTAGTGCAACATCTTTAAATGCTGCTATAGTTAAGCCGCGATGAGATGGCGGGTTAACTGGAAGCGGAACACTTCATTTTGAATTAGGTTGGATCTGCGAGAACGCGTAAGCTGTGAAATCGTGCATTCTCGCTAATCCAACCTATTTTTAAATGAAGTGGTCCGTTTCCGCTTCCAGTCGACCCGTCACCTCATCGCGGTTTAACTTTGACGAAAGTTGCTACCGCAAAGTTCGCTCAACTGCTACTCTTAACCCTTCACTGCACGATTTTTTATATTTTCATGAAAAAAATCATTTGTTACCTTTTAAATAGCCCTGAGTTCAGGAAAAATGAAGAAAACAATTAATCTTAAAAATGTGCACCAAAAATGATGTTTTAATCGTTTGTTCTATATATGGCACAAAACACATAGTATATGCTTTGTATACCGATAAGTAATAATCTACAATGTGTTTTGTGCCATAAGTGGTATAAACAAACTTTCCACTAAGTATATTTAAACATTTTTAGAACAAAGGAAATAATGACTAAGCACACTTCTAACGGAAATGCAGACACTCTTTCTTTCAAAAGCAAGAACTGTAATACCTAGACTAGTGCAACTAACTAGTGCATAAAAATCACACTAAACTGTTATAGCAATGTTCCAGAAGGGGCACAAAGCTCAGTTTAACTGCATTTAAAAATCATAGGAATATATGAGGGTTTATTTGGTTTGTGCCAGATATGACACACCGTGCAATGAAGGGTTAAAACTACGCTCAAAAATTCAAAAGCGTCACAAAGAAGCAGTTAGTGGCACCTTTGCCCCACTAGACTTTCATTTGTATCCTCTTCAACCTTTTCATATCTCGCACGTGCAGCACTTCAATCTCACGCGTGAAGATCGATCTTTTACCAACCTTGATCGGGGAAGACAGCCGAGCATTCAATCTTCCAACGGGAAAGTAATCATCAAATCAACAAGCAACCTTCAATAAAGTGACAGATTTAATTCATTCGTACATCATTTAATTAGTTCGTAATGTTGTCGTTTTCAAAAGATAAACCTTTCTGTTTATCTCGGCAATAGTGTATTATTGAAGCTGAGAACATGAATGGATGTTTTTCTTATTCATTTGATGAACAAAGTTTGACATTGACTTCAATAACTTCAAAATAGCGTAAAAGCATTCCGTCTTTCGGCGGAAAAGTTTGTAGTAATTCAGTTTCACTAAAAAGCCTCAAAGTAAAAATAGGGTAAATGACAACAGCCGAAATTTTAACAAAACCTTGCAAACATAAACAAGCTTTGAGGGAGAAACTTTAGATATCAGATCAATGCGTTTCCAGAAGGTGATTCAAACGAATAAACGTGTTAACAACGTGGCTAATTCCTTCAGTCAAAAGTACAACTTTTAATCACTGATTTTAGTAGAATAAGCAAAAAATAACAACATGGGCCAGAAAATGTTTTCATTTTCCCAAAAGTGTATTCCAAAGTGGGCCACTAGTTTTTAACTAGGCTGGACAAGGCCTCTCGCCTGGATCACATCTCCAACCTTTAAATGATAGGTTCCAAAAACCTCTTTCAAAACTATGACTTGCGAATCCTTCGAGTAAATGACCTTCAAGTGGAGGGAAGTTTTTATTTTCTCTTTATCTCTCTAACATTTATGTAAACGTTAATTTAAACGTTTACAAGAAATTTATTATTTTAACAATGAGTTTTATTTTAATTCAAATTAAAGAAGAAAGTGGTATTCTATATCGCCGATTGGTATCGGTTGAAAACCAAGCAACACAAAAGCTGTGTGGCTTCTGAGTGTGCAACACCGAAATGGAGTTGCCCTAGCTGATAAAACCGAAGTTACAGAAGTTTGAGAGATTAACGAAAAATAATCAAACCTGAAGAGGACTTTTTTTACCATTCAGCAAGTTATGAAACGAATATGTTATACGTTGAAATTTATAAAAGTATAAAGAAATTTATAAAAGTTAGAAGCTTGAGGGAAAAAAAATATGTTGCCAAAAGTTTTCACACAGCTCGACATTAGACGGTTAGAGGGTGGAAAAAGAAAGATCACTCCTAAATAAACAAAAAGAAGTGTTGCTGGGCAAATATTTTAAAACTGAGGATTTGTTTTGGAGATAAGGTTAGCATGAAGATTGCACACGACTTAAATGTCATGATCAAACTTGCTTAAATTGCAAAGCTTTAATCAGTTTTTTTGCTCAAGACATTCATATTTCAAAATATAGGAAAGTAATTTTACATTATCTTTTATAAGAATACGAACTTTATATTCTAGGAGGCAGGACAGAACCATAAAAATATGCAGAACGTCTTCGACCAAAACTTAACAGAACACAGAAATGAAAGTTTTTTAATCAAACAATACTCTATGAGCAGACATTTCCAGAGATTTCTGGTGACCATTGACAGATTCTAAACTTGCACTATTTTACGAAATATAATTACTTCATATCTTCGGCAGTACTTGGTTTGTCACATAATTCTGTATAGTTTCAATATAAAATTTTATATGTTTTTAAATGTTTATCCCCTTAATATTAAGTACACGCCCAGTCGATGTAACAGCCCATAAATTGCACAATAGATTGCAACGCATGCAGGTGACCTTGAAATTTCTGCCTCCATATAAAACAGCACTTAATTGGATCCTGACACGCCAATCAAATTCCCGGACCATTCATCACCCCCCAAATTAAATCGCTTCATTCATTACGTCTGCAAACAATGTGTCTTGGGACGCAAGGTCACACTGAGGACATAAATTAAATTGCGGATGTATTTATTTACAGAAGAAAGATGAAAATATGAAACTTTTATATTACTTTACCTACTTATATTTGCCAACTTAAGAGGAAAAGTTATGTAAGCAAATCATTATTTCTTTTATGAGCATGCAAACACTTCACTAGCTTTCCTCCTTCCAAGCGTCCAATTTCATTTTTTCCCTACGCGAATTAAAATAGTAAAAGATCTAAAATTTTTGTTTCCTCTACATTAAATGATGCCAAATCAAGAACAAAGGAAAGAGGTTTCCGAGTTTTGATTTCATCTTGTCTTTGAAAACGCACTGAAGCTAAATCTTTTTAAATAAGTGCCATCCATTGTAAGTGCATTTCGGATTGTTTTTTAACCTTGCAACAGCGTTGTCACAGTCAATACATTTCAATGGACATTCTTATAATCGTTAAATAAATATCTGTTCAGCCAATTAAATTAATGTTGCTTTGCATAACGACAGTGTTGCATTTGACTCAAGTTTTAATTCATGTGTTATTTTTCCCCTAAATCTTTCCACAAAATACATCATTTGTTACTCTAATTGCATATTAACGTAACATTGCATTCTCATCAACTATATGGTAGCGGTGTATGATAGGTTCTGATGATTTTTTTTTAAACAGGCCAATACTTTATCTAACCATGTTTCACAAATAATGTAAAACTGGGTAGAACTTGCTTTTTTCGGAGAGAATTGACCAACATTATTTGACGAAAACTTTAAGAAACTAGGGTAGACCCCAGTTGCAGAAGTTTTTTCAGCATTCTGCCACGCAGGTTAAAAACCGAAAATATTGTCTGCGATATAAAACTAATGTTGTATTAAACAATCAATCTAAATCGCCACGGAGAAATACTTGAGCATGTCCTAGAGAATACGATACAAATATTCATTAGCTGAAATGTCAGATCTTTTTTCCTTAAACATTTTATTAGAGTTTTTTTTTCTCACCCAAAAAAGTATTAGGGCCCTGCTCCACATTGACGTAAAGCAGAAAAATAAAGCAGAAACGTAAAACGGATTACATAGTGTTCCTATGGAAAGTACCCGGATTTTCGTCTTCTGCCTTCGGTTTCGGTCGCGTTTTCTGCTGATGTGGAGCATGGCCCTTAGTCTGTAAATTTTCTCAGAAATATGCAACACACGTTGCAGCGTCACGCTATTTCTGTTACCAGAGGGTAGACCGATCATTGAATGAACACACTACTGAGTAAACTATTCTTTTTAATTATATTTTCAAATTTTTTATTAGATGAACTGATAGTAGTTACTTCTTTCTATACAATTCCAAAAAGGAACGACTAGAAAGCGTTGTGTTTGTCCACTGGTTAGGGATGTTCGCTTCCTACATTACTGCATTTTCTCGCACACTTTAACCCCTAATAAAACTATAAAAGTTTCCCAGTTTTTAAAAATTAGTACACATCAGTTCAATGTTTTTACTGTCATGTGCCAAATGAAAGTTTTTAACGATGGTATAATTTTTTGAAAATGAAATTGTGCTAAACACCATTATTTCGTCAGGAACAAAAAACACGAAAGAAAAATTATTTTTCACACTTACCTCAATTATAAGATACAAGTTGCTCAAGACGAGGACAAAGTTGTACAGGAACATGGGATACCTAAGGTCATATGGCTTCTTGTCCATCATCCAAGCAGGACCAATTTTTTTCACAAATAGAACGTAGGCGATGACCAAAAGGAAAGTTGGAGCAGGACTTTCCATCAGAAACCATTTCGTGACACGGGGATCTATGAAGAAATGTAAAAAATATATACACTTTGCACCAAGATCCATGTTTTGAAATTAAAACAATTGAATGCAGTTAAAAGCCGTTTATACTTTCACGAAAATCTGAACCTTTAATGGAAAATAAAATAGGGTATTCAAGTCATTTCTTTATATTGTTTGGTTTATTAGGTTGTCTAAGCAAAAGTGGTTCAATGATGGGATTATCGCAATTTTGAAACTTTAATGCTTGAGTAATTATGTGAATTTTCTGCAGGTATCTTAAAATTAAAGAAGAAATTTGGCAGAAATATGCAAAATGTCTGCAAATTTTTAGAAAAATATTTTAAAGACATATAATTTCTGAATCCCATAACCATTTTAATGGGAAAATGTTGCGTTTTGAGCCGAATAAGAGTAATTCACGAGAAATTGAGATCTACTTCTCATTTTCAAAAACATGCAGCTTCCTACAAAATTTGAAGATAGCTGCAGAATGACTCAATTACTGAAACTTCAAATCGCGACAACATTATGATAGGATCACAGCCCCCATGCCATCCCATTTGTAATACTTTTATCAACAGTTTTATCTGAAACTTATGAGAAACTGGATGAGGGCAGGTCAAATTAAATCGGATCTCAGGCTATAAGGTTATCACGTCTCAACTGGTGAATATTTGGGTTAAATTGAGAGATCTTTAACCAAGTACAGTCCACAGGTATGTTATATAAAACAAGGTTACTTTCTTCTAGGCTTTCTTCTGGTGGTAAAAGGATCACTTGCAATAAAAATTCTATACAAATATTTCATAGTCGTAAATAGTTGCGTCTTCGGTGTGTGGGTAATACAGCTGCTAGATTAAAATTGCCATTTTTATTATTTATTCTGCAAAATAGAATTCTCCTACGAACACCAACATGTGTAATAAATGTTCATTGGAAATTTGCGTCTTGTTGAAATATCAGTCATCAGCTTAAAACCTGTGCAATACTTTTGCAGAATTTGGACACTAACCCTATTTTGAGTCTGGAATTTTCAGAACAAAAATCTCAGATTGAAGAATGAAAACTGGTACTCACCTCCGCTGGCCATGTACTCGTCATAGACGTCGGTCACGGACTTGACGAGGGTTGTCATGGTGCTTCCAGAGATGCTGAATAAGCTGGAGGAGACTAGATTCGGGGGTGCGAGGAAGAAGCTGCCGCTCCTCTGCGAGGACAAGAGTTCGGGGGCACCTGCAATAAATAAGTTCGTTAAAAACGGAAAAGAAGAACTTCATTTTCAAAGAAGTTCTATCAGGGAAGTTTTTCAAAACTATCAGGTTTCCCAAGCTCCGTTTTTCAAAAAACCGGAGCGTTCCTAATTTTTTTTTCTACCTATTTTGAGTAGGACTGGTTAAAAACCTAAAAATCAATTGGAATGCAAACTGCTTCAGGATGAAGAAGAAATATGAAGTAATATAAGTATGAAATAAAGCGGTACACAAATTCGACGCATAATTACAGTTTTATTCACTCGCATTAATGTTTATTATTTTAAAAAAAAATGCTATCTGTAAATAATGAATTAACTTGAAGCCATTGTCACTGATAAGGGTTATTTGCAAAATTGAACTATCTACAATCTCAGTGAGTCTTATTTATATTATATCATACTTTAATTGAAGGGGCAAGTGGATAAAGGTGATATGTGACAATTTCTGAAAAACTTGTTTTTTACCATGGATAAAGGTGATAGGGTAATGTATTTTTTTTTTTTTTTTTTTTTTTTGTTTTGTTTTTTGGAAGCTTTTCTAGAAAGTTAAAAAAATGTCCCATATCACCTTTATTCACATGCCTCTTCAATTGTGCTTGTGAGTAAACACAATTTAACACACACTAATTTGAAATTTGAATTTGTGTAAGTCGGCGAAATTCAAATGTCACATATCACTTTTATCCACTTCTATTCTAGAAGTCAAACTTCGACACACATGAGGACTGCGTACTATGCGCCTTGCCTCCACAGATAGTGCAATACAGATTTTATTGAAAGAAAGAATTTACAGCACAGAGAAGGAAGTTACACCCAGGGCAAAGGCGGGAATCGAACCCGCGCCTCTTGAGATTACAAACTGACGGCAGACCCACTGCGCCGTTGAGGTCCCTTTTATCCACTTGCCCCTTCAATTTAGACAGCCGATATATATTTTATAATAATGACAACAGTAGTTTTAAAGTGTATGTGCAAACATGAACTATTTATATTATAAAGAATTGAGATAAAGATGCAAAAGTTTAGAATTCATTGGAGATTTGTTTAGATTTTCACCTAACCATGTATAAAAAGTGAACTTACACTTTTTATAACCAAAACAATTTTAGCATGATGTGCGTTAAAATATTTAAAACTCAAAATTTTATAATTTGATAATATCTTCGAACTTCTCAAACCAAGAAGAATATTATGACGTATCATTATCTTAATAAAAATAGCTTTCCACAGGTTTTAGTTGCTTTAGTATACATTTTCATCAAAGATTGGCCACATTCCGTTTGGGAAGAAGCCTTTTTACATCCTTAGCAACCCATGAACAGATTTTTTGCATTTGTCAAAAACTCAACCCTCATAATCATGGGTAAATATTTACACTTGATGGCTTACAATCATTTTTGTACTCGATTAGTAGCAGTCACAGCACAAAAGAATTTCTTTTCATTTTCAAGCAGCAAATAGCAAAGTGTAACAAATTTTACAACGATGCAGTGTGTATTTAACCAAATTCATACGTCTTTTTAAGGTACTAAGTAAATGAATCGCAACATATGTAAATATTTATCCAACAGTCAATTTAAAATACTAGTATTAACTTGTTATAAGAAATGTACATATTTAATTCATTTTATCATTTATGTATCTAATGGTTTTCGTCGAGAAATATATGAAATGTTCAGAGAACTTCAAACAACAAATCAAAATTATAACTAAAAAAACCAGTTTTATGAATTTTGTAACAAACAAGCTTCAAAATCTTTTCAAAATATATTATCAATATGGCAAGCACTACTAAAACGTAATTTTTAATGATTGTTCCAAATCATAGTATTTTCTCCTTTAATGTACTGAAAAATTGAAACATTTATTCGTAAAATACATTTTCCGAGACTTGTTTGAAACGAAAATATGCAAATTGAAACACTAGACAAGAGCTAATAAATAAAAAATTTATAAAACATCCGACTCAAAGAGCCATAGCCAAAAACAATCATGATAAATTCACCATTCCAATAAAAAATGAAATCTGTTTATACGTTTACAGTCTACGATTGTCCCAGATAAACATACAGACGTGTACGTTAAACTTACAGTCCTTATTTTTTGCGTTAGGGATTAAAAAGTTGGTAACAAAAAATAAGAGTCCACTTACGAACTCAAGCTTCTTTTTAAAAAAATTACTGTTACGTTTCAGTTTAATGAAAGGAAAATTAATATGAATTTTAAGATGTAATTGATCTATTATTGCATTTTATAATGCTGTGTTTACATCGCATCCCTGCTACGAAATGACAGCTAAAATTTTTGAGTTATAAAGTGGAAACTAAAACTGTCTGATCCATGTGCTCTAAAAGAACATGCTAAATTACCTTAGATCACGTGAAAAAGCAAATGTGCCACTTTTAAATTCAGTTATACAAACGGAAATCAAACGGCGGAGTGTTGAATGTTGGGAAGTGTCTGATTTGGATGTGTCGTTTCTTTAGAATATCATCAGTAATAATTGAAGTTGTGACATTTCGAATGAAAAAGTTGAGTCTAGAACTATAAACAGTTGTGTAAAGATTTGTATCTGAATTTCGTTTTATTAAGAAAAAGTGAAATAAAAATGTTTCAGCTTTAGAAATAATCTAAGGAAACTATTTGTAAAGACAAGTTACATCGAGTAACATTTATTAAAATTACTTTTTTTAAAAAACAGACAAAACTTTTCCAATGAATCTCAAATTGTCTTTAAACGACCAGATTTTATAAGTGAACTCAAATTACAAGAAAGAAGTTTGATTTGATATCTCTCGTAAAAAACCATAACAAAAACATTAAAAACCACATAAAAAATTCATAAAACTTTATGAATAATTGTGAAAATCGTGAGATACTTTTGCAATATTTATTTCGTTACTATGATTTTGTCAATCTGTAATTAAACAGTTCTTGGCTGCAATATTGTTTATCTATTTGTTTTGAAATAGCTATGTGTATTATATATTTATTGTTAATTTGATTCTGCTTCAGTAACAAAATACGGATACTGAAAGAAAACAATATTCGGCAGTTATAGGATTTTGAAATGACCGAGTCATTTTGTATAAAGATGTCAGCTTTATTTCTATTTATTTATTTTTTTTTAATTTGTTAATTCTAAAATGACAACTTCCCCACAGAATTACAACATACATAAGTTTTTAAGTTGAAAATCAATGCAATGTCGTATTGGAAGCACGAACGAATGACACTGAGCAAAAATATTATAAATTAAGTTATTAATCGGTTATAGTACGTATCCGTGATAACTTTAAACCTCGATTTCTAGAAATTTACGATTTTTAACCCATTAATGCCTAGCGTCCCTTTTTAGGGACGGTCCAAAAAGTGTTTGAATTTACCAAAACTGAATATTTGATCCAAATAATAGTGTTCAATTATTACTTTGGTATTGTTTCAATTCATTATTAACAGATTGCAGCACATAACCATTGCAAAGTGTGTTCTGTAGCCGTGTAACCAGTATACAAAATATCTTTGGAAAAAAATGTCAGGCATTAATGGGTTAAATTGGCACTTTTGTTTCCGACGATATAATATTAGGTTAACACACGAGGATAAGAATACTTCGACACGAATTTCAAAGAATTATTTCGGACAGAAAGAAAATTCAGTAATGAATTGTTTAACTTTGTTATTTTTTTTCGTTACGCAAAAAAAGCCTTTCTTGAACATGAAGCATTTTAAAGGACAATCAAACTGAAATCAGCAAGATACCTCAAACAAGGTATACAAAGCTCAAATACTTTATACTGATGGAAAACTACTGTACATAAAATCTTCAAGTTAGTAGACTTAGATATGAAACCGTGTAACTAATACAAAAGAGGCAAGAAAAAAAATCATTCCTTGTGCCTTAAACTTACGAAACAAGGGGTCATACCATAGCAAAATGTTTTGATTTGAATATTTTTTTTTTCTCTTTATCAAAATAAAAAATAATTCTAGCTCTTAACTTCCTTCTTAACAGAAATACACATCAACGAACAAATCATACAAATGTTACAATTTTATTTTGTTCTAAGTAATTCCTATCAAATAATTTTCGTTGAATGAGCTCAATCTTTCTTCATATCTGATTTGCTAAACCAAATTATAGGCGGGTTCTTTAGCGGGTTGGAAGGTAGTATGCATGTTTTCAATCGTTTCTGCTTCAGATTAGTTTATACTTTTGTTTTAGGGAATAATCAAATCTTATTTGACAATTTTTGCCCTTCTATATATATTTATATTCTTTTTTTTTTTTTCATTCTATCGTTTCCCCACAACTTTATAGTTATATTTGACATGTCATCCAGTTTCTGAAAAGATATACAATAATAATGTAGAGGAAGAGAAAAATAGTTTTTCATCACAATATTCGTAGCAGATTCATTTGCTGATTTAACAAGAGTCCTGAGCAAAATACATAAACCAATAAAGGTCAGAATCTAAGCAATTGCTAATGTTTCAATTTCTTGAGTTCCTTTCTTAAATCTGAGATTGGAGTAAAAAAATATCGGTAGCGTTTAAAGTACATTAAAAAAAACTTGCAGAACGACTTACTCATATCCATATTGGCGGTAGTAGAAAATCTGATTAAAATCACAATTCCAAGAGGTTAACTCGCCAGGACAGAAAGCCCAGTTCGCTTTTTATTAGTCCCAGGATGAACTGTTTTTAGCAGCACAAATTATCCAAGTTTAATTAGAGATTGCCAAATCAAAGCATTTTATCATTTACACTTCGAGGAAAGTTCTTATATAAAACATTTTCTTTACATAAAGTTTTCCTGTTTGAAAGATTCAGATGCGGGCACTTTTCCGGATGTAACGACAATAATTTCTATTGGCACGCTTGCATAAAAATGTAACATCACCTCTATTCAACAACTCTGTAACCTCTGTCAAGGAACTATACGTCACCTATTGATTCTAAACATTCTATTCTTCTGGAACCTTTGATCTAGTAGACCATTCAGGTTTGATGTTCAGATTTCTTCACCTCCCCCTGAATGGAATTGAAGGCTTCAACTGAACTTGTTGATGAATCGTTGCCTTCGCTGTGACTAAGATCAAGTGTTCTGAAACGTGTTATTTACATCTATCTGCACGTGTTGAAAAGTGTGGCACGTTCCAGATCATTGTTAACTCGATATTTTAAGCCATCGTATATTGATAAGTAAGATCGATAAAATTTCCACTGACACATACTGTGTCGATCAATGATCAATAAAACATACTGCACCGAATTGCAGAGAAGATTTCCGTGTACTTCAGTTCTTACATAACTCATCAAAAATTGCGACAGTTGTTTCCAGTATGTAGGGAAAAGTCAGGTAAATAAGCATTTTTTCCTTACTAGTATGCAAAAAAAAATTGCTGCAGTTCTTTACTTTTAAGTGATGTGATTTTTTTGTTCTCTGTAACGTAAGGGTGAAGTGGAGTGTATGTAAACCCCAACTTATGTTCCATCTATTCCACAAAAATTAGTAGATTGAAACAAAAAAATATCCGAAGGTTTGTGTTGTTTACATAAATAACTGTTGTAAAACTATTCAAATACGGAATTTCAAAGTAAATTCGTAGTATAAAAGGAAGATTGTTTTAACCCACCCCTTACAAGAGCATTTTTTCCGCAAAAACTGGTAGACAGAAAATGAGCATTTAAGTATAGTAGTTTTTCACAATTTCAACTTCAAGGAAGGGGAATTATAATGGTATTTTAATTATAATCTTATCTATTTATACGAGAAGTAAAAAGGATCTCAGACGGCCACTAGAACTCACGATATAACATGCCCATATAAGACACTGGCATCTGTGTTTTCAATAACTTTGGCACGTATCATGTACGGGTAAATGCGTTAAGTGGTAGAAATATAAAATGCGTCAACATGTTAAATCCATTTTAACTTTTCTCTATTTCGAGAGCTATAAATGATTTTTTGTGAGAATGACCCGCGGAATAATTTATTGTGAATGAAATCATTGTTGGTGAGTTTATTGTTTGACCATATTATTGTGAATGGTCGTTTTCTCCCATACATACGTTCTTTTGTTCTATCGAACATTGCACTGTAAGACGTTTCGGTGAATAGATTTTGTGCAGATGGGAACGTTTACTTACCGGTATATTCCGGCATAAACTGAAAAGACCCGCTTTATCACGCATATTCGCGTGCCACCCCATGTTGCGATACTAAAAAGTCCATTCTTTTGAAAAATTACAGGTAAATTCTAGAATTACCCATGATCGGTATGAAAGTGACCTTGAATAATGTTACAATGAAATGGTACTAATCGGAGGGAGAATGAGAAATTATTTCTGAAGTTCGGCTTCAAGTCTTAGAATTGAAGCACGTGTTGCAATCAAGTTAATTGAGAGCAATTTTCTTTCACATGTTAGCGTATACGTCGGTCACCGGTGACTGACACCGAATTTTGCACTCGGGTTGCGTCAGTCATCAGTGACTGACACGAAACTCAAGTTTGTGAGTGAGAGTGCAAAATAAGATATGAAACTAAACAATTAAATTCTCTAGGGTCGTGCCGCTAATGTACTTTAATATTTCTCAAACACTTGAATGGATTTTTTTTTTTTTTTTTGAAAAAGTTTGAACCAAAAAATAAAAAAACTTGTCCTTCAATACCTATGCAGTGCTTTCATAGCTTGCTGATTGGGATTTCCTCATAAATGCACATGGCAGCTAACGTGCTAAAGTGTTCTTACAAATACAATTTAATTCCTACTCGATAAAATCTTACACGGAAGGATTTCCAAATAGACATGCGAGAAATTTGACCAGTTTCCTTTTTAGCCTACTTTCCCGTTAAAAACAAAAGAAAGACGAAAAAAGTATTAAAAGTAGCTTAATGCATCTAAAATATATCGCCAAGTCCAAAAAATATCGCCAAGTTAAAAAAAATAAAAAGGTGAAATGAATATCGAAAAATTAAAAATTTGAAAGTAGGGTATTGAGATGGGGAATTTGTGTGTCGGTCGGTCGGTCTGTCGGTCCCCCCCCCCTAATAACTTTTGAATGAACATTCCGATTTGGACAAACATTTTTTTGTTGGGAAGATCTCGGAGAGTACAGCTCATTCCCATATTTGATTTTTCGATTTGAACAATTTTTGGTTCAACTTTGAACCGTTCAAACAACCTGTCCTGCGATGCTAACTTTTGAGTGAACAGTCCGATTTCAACAAACTTTTTTGTTCGAAAGATCTTTTCAAGGATACTTCATTCCCGTATCTACATTTTCGATTTGAACAATTTTTCGTTCAACATTGAACCATTCAAACAAGCTGTCACCCCTAATAACTTTTGAATGAACAGTCCGATTTAAACAAACTTTTTTTTGTTCAAAGAATCTCGGCAAGGATACTTTATTACCGTATTTAAATTTTCAATTTGAACATTTTTGGTTCAACATTGAACCGTTTAAGCAACCTTTCTCCACCAAATAACTTTTGAGTGAACCGTTCGAATGGAATAAACTTTTTTTTCGTTTGAAAGATCTCGGAGAGGCTTTCCCATACATTCCCATATTTCGCTTTTTGATTTGAACTATTTTTCGTTCAATATTGAACCGTTCAGAAAAAAAAATTAACATTAGCGTCTACGGGGAATTTAAGTTGAATGTTGATCCTGAACTTAAAGTCGGATTTCCTTCAAACTAACTTTGTAAGAAAATGGTTTTGATAAATAATGTTTGTAAAGTACTTTTCTGGGTAATCTTCTGTGAGAACTCTGATTCCGACTCCGACTCTGCAAACATGGCGGAAATGCAGGCTCAGAAAAAAAATGACTGACTGTGCAGACGATTTTTTGCTTATTTATTCATTTGTTTTATTTTATTTATTATTTTTTTTTTGCAGACGATTTTTTTTGTAACAAAAGAAAACGAGAACATTTTATTCTTTATTTATATTTAACAACTGGCAACGGATTAAAAGTGAAATTTGAGACATTTTATTAAAGGACGAGTTTTTTTTTTCTTTCTTTGATAAAATGTGTTTTAATGCTCTTTGTACTTCTATTTATTTATTTTTTTTTAATAATTATTATTATTATTTTTTTTTTTTTTTTTTTTTGAAAATGATGGAGGATTTTTTCTACGGAGGATCTGTAACAGTTACACTCTTTAAAAGGTGCAACAAAACTTTATTTATTCGTTTATTACTTTTTACGTGTCTATTTCATCTGATAAGAGGGGTATATTTTGCTTTTCGAAACTAGCTCTAAGTGCTAAAAAGGTATGTTTGACATAATTTTCAGTCTCAGATAATCAAGAGAATAATGATCAGATGCGAGAATGCCGATGTCGATGTACGGGAAAGTAGGCTCGTTTAGTTCCTGACAAAACTTCTTGTTTTCTTTTGGTCTGCTTTTATTTATTTATTTTTTTTTCAAAAGTTTTAAATCCAACTCAAACAAGATCTGGATTTCATCATTTCAAACATTATTTTGTGATGATTTTAAAAACTTAATAGGTAATAAATAAAATAGTTTTTTTATAGACTTAAATGGGGCCATAAGTGAAGAATAGTGAAAACAAATTTTCAAAAAATTCGGTAGTTTTTCAGTCTTGTTAAGGATGTCTTGTGTATGTGGGAAAAAAATTCGATTCGTGTAACTTGTGCAAATGCTACCAGTCCGTAAGGCCAAAAGAGGTTAATAAACGATCACAAAGAAACTCTTCTGGAAGGATTTAAACTTAAAAGCTAGACCCAGCAGATCCAAATCCGCGTTGATAGAACTAACACGTAGTACGAAATAACTACATTCACAAAGTTAGTATAACGGAGATAACGATAAAATTCCAGTTTATACTCACTATTGACTCAAAGACATTCAAAAATTATTATTACGTCACATGCAAATGATGAAAATTCTACAGCAGCTAAATTATTTTTTGAGAATGGAAAAAAAAAATCAAATATATCAAGAATAGGAAATAATATCAGAAAAACAGGAAAATCATATGATCTGAGAGCATGACTATCGGGGCGTACCATAATTTCGTACCATACGTCTTCTTTCTCAGTTAGGAAAACAGAACGTGACTTCGTACTAATCATTTGACAAATGGCTCATTTACATCACAAACGAACTCGTCCGCAGACACAGCATTTACGAGACTGACAATGCGGAAACTTTTAACTTCTGAAAATGCATGAATTATCTCTAATTGCAAGGCGATGATGAGCATTTGAAACATTTAATTCTAGTGTTAAATGACAAGCCACCTGGAGCGATGTTTTTGAGTGGAAGTGATATCTTTATCGTGATTTTATCGGTTTCTTGATTCATTCATTGAAGACGAAAACGGGGTAAGTATTCTTTGCTTCTTGTTCAATCTTTGTATCGTAAATTTTTGGAAATATAACCACAAAATTTAGGGGCTCATTCAACTCCATTTTGATTGATTCGATTGATTTCTGCCTGCAAATAACGTAGCAAAAAATTTCCTTCTTTGTGGGGCAAAGGACATGTTGGTAGATACATTTTATGGTATTCAATTCGATATAGTTCTGCTAAACTTGAACAAGCCCCTTAATACTAAGTTAGTGAGCCAGGAACTTTTAGTAAAATAGTTTACATTATGTCACGTATATTTTTGCATCACCCAATTCTGCAACAAAATGTTAAAATGCCATTTGCTTTAATTCTTGCTGGCAAAAATGCATGAAGGTAATGTTAATTAAAGCGCGAAATTTCGTTTAAAATTCAACTGAACTGTTCATTAAAATTGGCATGCCCACGATAAAAGACCTCTTTGGAGTTGTCGGTCTTAATTTAGAATGCATCGGAAGTCCACTTCAAGTCATTACTTCAGTTCTACTTGCTACCGCACACCGCAGTAAATGCACTAGTATTGTGTAACTGAGTATATATGGGCGATTCTACGCCATTTAAATTAAGACGGCCGATTGAAAAACTTCATGTGAAACTGATTGTAAAAATGTTATTGTATGCTTAAGCATTTAAGACTATTCTCTTTTATATGGTCCACCTAATTATTTCACTACAACTATTTTACTTCGGCATTTACAGCTGAAAATAGTCATAAATGTATACTTCCCTGGCCTGTCCAAATACTAGTTTTTATACAAACATGCTCGACGTTCCATTTTCGCTAACTTGGCATAATGTTTTTTGCCATAATCATACACTCACATTAACATAGAAACATATTTCATCAGTAAACATTGGAAAAGTATTTATTAATATTTTTAAAAAAATACTTTTTGAAGGGCCATATTAACAGTGTCACCCTCACCTGGTGAACTTCTAATACTAAAATTTAGTATAAAAAATGCATAAGGATGACGTTGACTGCGAATAACCAGTGTAATACTGAGTAAAGTTAAAAGCACGCTAAGGTTCTCGTTGAAAGTGCCTAAAAGCGTACTGCGCCAGTCGCTGTAGTATTTCCCCTGGTAAGTATAATTTTTTATATTTCATCGTTACCTAAATGTGCGTATGTATAATGCTTATTGTGTGCGGACATCACGGATTACGAGAAATTCTGGTAAGAAGCATGCGTCATTTCGTTTTTAAAAGTAATGTGTGATTTTGTCACTTCTCTGGCTTCACTCCCCTGGCAGTTTTGTTCCTCAAAAGGTCAAATATACATTGAAATTATATTATCAGCGTGATAAATTTCATTCTCAAGCTTAATTACCCCTGTGAATGTAATTTGAATGAACGTAAATAATGTGGGAAGTGTTTTTATCAAGGATCTGCGTTGCGACTTGTATGCAACATGCCGTGTTGGCAAAATTGATTTTTTTTTATTATTATTGCAACTTGAATTTTTTTTTTAACATAGGCCGTATTAAAATGAGTCTATACTCCGATTTACACCGAAAAATAAGTGAAATAATAGTCAATCAAACCAGAATTCTGCCAATAGTGTCACTCCCGTCAAAGCATTTTACCCTGGCGTCGATAAAACCCCCGAAAATTGGAATTTCGTCTAGCCCTTACCACTACAATCATAAAAATAGCTGCCACTAGTGATATAATGTGTGAAATTAAACAGATTATTTTTTCTTTGGGGACACAAAAAACGCATTGACCGTAGAATCACCCATACACATTCTAACATTCAATTACGAGACATGAAGATTTGAGCCATTGATGACCGGATTTAAACGAACAGCTTGTTTCCAAATAACGTCGAGTCTTTTTTTTTTTCATTCTTGAAAAATGCGATTTTATTGCATAAGATTTATTATTCAAATAAGGGAAAATATTTTCCCAGTAATCAATAGAAAAAATAATTTACAAAAAAAAAAGAAAGAAAAGAAACGACTTAAGCCCTTTTAGAACATCACATCACGACTTACGCTCTTTTGGCTCAAACGAGTAACAAACTGAAATGACTTACTACCATTCGAAGCAAGTACTTTTTTTTTCATGCAAATACATCAAATTTTAGATACATAATTTTGTAAATTGTAGTTAGTTGCCACAAATCTTCATTTACTTTTTCTCTTTCTTCATCGCAAAAATTCTCTTTCACTTTTATACAAGCTTAAGTTTCGCTGCAAGACTGTTCATAAACATAGAAACATCAGTGCAATTTATTAATTCCCAAAACTTCAAGTAATTTCAGAAGATCTGATTCGTTTTATCCTTTCTCGTTTCGTATTGCATAGGTTATTTGGTTTTCCCTAACGCCACGTGAGGCAAACCATGTGAACTCAAGGCAACCTAAGATCGCTGAAACCTGACTTTATCCCGTTTGACATATAACTTAAATTGTAACTTAATTCTTCCCGAAAAAAAAGAGGGAATTTCACCTTTTGTTTTTAACAAGACTAAACTATGCTCGGAATTTATAGTACATTGTAAAACATGTACTGGTAATCATTTCTTAATGTTATCTTTTCCATCAAAAAGGTAATTTTTGAAATTTTTGACAACCAACTCAGGAAAACAAGCTTTTCAAATAGTCTAAGCTTAAAACCTGTTCCAGAGCTTTTAAACACGAATCCTTTGGCACTGACAATAAGTTTACTTCAAATACAACATAATGGTATAAAAATTGTTAGCGCAGTTATACCGGTGGTTCTCGGATTGGAAAAATAAACTAACCACGAGAATTCTAGAGATCGGTTCATAATGCTTTAACATAGTTTACCAAGAAAGGCAGAGCAATAAAACTGGTCAAAGCAGGACTTCTTTGATTTTATCTTTCAACACGGTATCAAAATTTTTATTGCAATAAATAGTTAGAAAGATTTGGCAATTTCTGGAGAATCCTGTTTTCCACTCTACTACACATTGAACTGGACGATAAACAAAGCACCATGAAGTCTACTTTATACTTATGTAGATTACATAATGTTTATGTAAAGCACACCAGTAACAGTAATTCAAAATGTGGTATATTTCTATATAGATTTTACTTTAGGAATGGAACAGTTGCATTATATCCTTAAGGAACCGCCCACAAAGAAACTAAGTATGTAGACAGGTATTAAAATTGTGACCGCGTGTGACAAAAGGAAAAAGGGTGTAACAAAAAGTATGATACCCTTTTTTATGGAATATGCTTATGAAAACATCATGACATAAAAAGGGGGTGTGTAAGGTGAAGTGTGGCTCTTTGTGGCATGGCTTTGTGGAGAAGCAAATTTTGGCAGAAAAAAAAGAGGTTATATATTTGTACACAGCCTGATACGACTATAAATTAAACGCGTCCAATGTGTGGGATATGGTTAATATAAAATCGATAAAAATTCAATATAATTTCTAAGCTGTACACTGCGCATCAAATCCAATTTTATAGGGCTGTTTTTTTAATTTTTTATTTTTTTAATTGAGTGGAATATTTCACGTTTGTTGACAAGGTACGTGCTTACTTTTCTGAAAGTGAAAAGTGATTTAGATTTCCATCCCAGTTGACCTTCCCAGAAGATAGAATGTCCGATGTCAGGGTATGAATTTATTAGTGCTTCCAGGCTCCAAACTGGTTTGTTGACTTCAGCCTTCGAAAAATACTTTTTGTTTCCATTTTGATTTCCGTAATGATGTTCGAGAAAGCAATTTTTATCCCCCCCCCACCCCATCTTATTGACGTACCCTCATGACGCAGCCGTGGAATTTTCCGTAGCTCTGCCGATAGCATCAGTAATACTCCTATCATTGACATTGAAAAATTCCCAGAGGGTTGGTTGGAATTTCCATCAGGAACGTTCTCTCCTAAAGAGTTAATGATTTGCTGCTGATTTAAGCTTTGTGGTTAAATGTTATTGATAACTCTGAAAACCTACACTTACAAACACGCTTTAAGGGAAAGAAAAACCGCCGCTGACACAAACATTGGAAAATATAATTTTGCTGGTCCTAGGACAATTTTAAAGCATTTATATTATTACTTTTTTTAATTAATTTATTCAATTATTTTTCATATTTAGTACACACAAATAAAATTTTGAAATACTGTTACTTTTCCAAAAGATTTTTTGCACCGCTTTGTTTTATCTTTCTGAAAATTGCATTGGTATTTTCCATAACGGATTACAAATTTAGATGTAACCCCAAGGCAATTTTGCAATGATTTAAAATATTTAATCTTGATTTAAAGTATTCGTTATAGCTTCAAAGCTCTTATGAATTACCATCCTACTCGTCCTAACTTCACGCAGTACGCTTGTCTAGTCCAGTTATTAAAATCTGTTTTTTGCTAAGGTTTTGAATTCATTTTTAATTCTCGCGTCTGGTATCCATGGTTCTTCCAAGATTTTTCTCCATATATTTCTCACAGCTCAATGAGGGATTTCTGAATACTGAAATTTCGGTTGGATGAACTGGAAAAACAGATGATGTCATTTGAAAAAATCAAATATGAGATATTTGTTCAAAAGGGACTTGTAACTAATTGCCAGCAAATCTATCATAACATTATCAACAGTATATAGGTACCGTTTCTAAGCAGTATAATTTTGCTCCTAAACAGTTTATAAATTATTGTATTCTAGTAAGCTGTATCTGTAATTTTATTCAAATATAGAATATTGAATTTAATAGTATAAACAAAGCCATTGATAAACCGCTGCTATAAATTTGGGAATTTTTTTGCTTGTAAGATCAGTATGAATTATTTTGTTTGGATAGGTATGTAACTGATTTTGTTTATATAAGCCGTATATTACTTTTGTTTCAGTTTTAAATACATTACTAATTTTGTTTATTTAGATAAAGCAATTCATAAACTGCTGATATAAGTTTTTAAATAATTTTATTTCTATAAGGTGTACATAAATATTGCTCAAGTATAATCAACATTTGGCTGTATTAACAAGGCCATTCATACGCTGCTGACATAGACCATGTATGATTTATTTGGACAAATATAGTGTATGAATGATTTTGTCTAGGTAACAAGTGAGTGATGGATTTTGCTTACATTAGCAGTATATCTGTTCGCACAAGGGTAATTCCACCGTTACAGACGTAACAATCAAATTTCAACAATTTGTTATTTTTTTGTAATCAAAGAATCCGCACCAAAATTTTGGATAGCATAAAGAACATCGAGTAATACGAGACAAAAAATGTAGATTTTTATCGAACTAAATCGTAGTTATGTGTTTAAAATTTGTTGCGTCCGTAATGGCAGAATTGCCCAACAAGAAGTGTGTGAATATACACTTTTTTTAATAAACAGCATATTAAAGATTATTTTTGCGCAATAAATGAATGCTTTTGCTCGTATTAGCAGAAAATGAATGTTTTTGTTCATAAGCAGTATATTAAGGATTTTGTTACAAGACCTTTTTTTGGGGCGAGGGGGGATGCAAATTTTTAGAAGCTGTAACTTGTTACACTATCTTTCAATAAAAAAAATAATGAGGCAAAGTTTCAGTTTTCGTTTACACTTTTCTCCCCCGAATAAAAACAATATCCCTCTCAATATATCGCACCCTTGCTACAAAAATGCCACAACTCAAAAATTGTAATTTTTGAGTTATGACCGTCATTAGACGTAGTTTACACGTCTCTACCAATCTTCAAAAGAGTCAGAAGTTGCATTGAAAAATCAGCCGCCAGAAGGAAGGTTATGGCGTTTTGTTGTTATCAAGATGCATAGGACCCCTTCCACTGAAATGCCACATTTTGAGTTGTCGACCAGCTGTCGTAGAGTAACGTGCGTAACTAACGATTATAGTTTGAGATGTATCGGTCTTCATATGACAAACTCAAAAATACTAAAATATGCCTAGCCAGTCCGGGAACAGTTTTTTGCAATTCCTGGAAAACTTAGTTTTTTGAGTTGTGGCACTTTTGTAGCAAGGGTACGATATGTTAAACAACGTTTTATGAACAGATGCGAATGCGTATCAGTCTTTACAAAAAGTTTCGAATTATGTATGCATGTTGAAACGCTCGGAAATATTAAGATCTTAACATGAGCTTCGGCCTATAATCCGCGTTCTTGGCTTACAGAGCCCTGCAGCAATTGCCGACAATGGACAAAACCTTTCATACGGTTTCTCTTTGCAGTTCATGGTTGCGGCTTGTTTTCTAAAGCGTCAATAGCCATCGAAACCAGAAATAGCGACCTTGCCACTCAAGGTTCAGAAAACTAGTATCGATTTTCATTCACTCAATTAGTTTCTTCCTTCCCAGAAAATGTGAGACGTTTATGATATTTTGCGGAAGATCGGAAACTTCAGAACAGGCAAAATATATGTTTAAAATTTAAGGAGGAATAACTCAAAAATATGATATAAAATGAAGTTTGCAGCGAAACTAATATTCAGACCAAAAGATGACTTATCTCAGCAATTGGCAACAGAAAACATCTAGAAAACATTTTATTACCAATAATTTGGTATCGCTGAACTTCCCCAGATTTGGGCAGTCTCAATTCATGGACAAATGTTACACTGTCCTGACGAATACATTATATTTATTTACAACATGAACAAAAATAACGCAAATAAATGATAGTATTTCACTTTTTTTTTTGCAAGTGTATTTATTAGCATAAAATAATTTATAGGGCAACCATGTATATGCATCACATAATGAGAGAAATTCTACTGAAACACGGTGCCAACATAACACTAAATTATAAACTCATAAACATATGTATATGTTTGGTAAAAGTTTCATATTTATCTTGGCATATATATATATATATATATATATATATATATATATATATATATATATATATATATATATATATATATATATATATATATATATATATATATATATATATATATATATATATATATATTTCGGTACTGATAAATGACCGCAATAAAAACACAAAATTGTAAATGAAAATTCGTTTAAATTTCTTGTTTGATCATATTTCAACAGTTTTATAATGCTATCCGTATGCTTGTTTCGAAGAACTAAATCTTTTGAAAATTACTAATGAATAACGGCTAAATTTATAAGTGCATTCTAAAAAACAAACGATATTCATTGCCGGATGTTTGATCATTGACTGCACATATTAACACCTTTACTGTGTAATATTATTCATTAACATAATTTGTATGATTTACAGAAAACAACTTTCTGTGATATTTTTTAATTCATTTAATTTTTATGCCCGACATTCCTGATTATTTTTCGTGCTCCACCAACAATCAAGTTGCGTCCCCCCCCCAATGGTACGCATACCACAGGTTGGGAAAACTCTGTATTTATGAATTATCAAAGGACTATTAACGATATGCCGGCGATAAATAACAAAAGCATGAAATTATACAACAAATAAAATTGCTGAAAATTATAAAATGCTTACCTTTAAGCGAGACCAAGCTTAAATGCTACTTTATTCTCAGGACCCAGCTCGTAGTTATTTCGTTGAAGATGACATCAGAGACATGATCTTTCATTCGTGAATCTATCAAAAATAAAATGTCAAAATATTTGAAACTGAAAATGTATAAATATAAAAACAAAATAGTTAGAACCTACAGACCTAAAAGTAAAAGTCACGGTTAATTTGTGATTTTAAAAGAAATTGCTAGACTTTTCTTTTTGAAACATTGTGCTAATATTTCTTTCAGTTGTCAATGGTGAAGTATATAAAGCTATCAAAACCAAACTTATGTATGATTTATTTAGGTTAACACCACTTTTTTTCAAGCAACATAGTGATATAAGGGAAAAAAAAGTACATTTCTTGCACACTCCTTGAAATTTATTAAAGTAAGACAATTTTCAATTATTTTTATATAGTTTAATATATGTTGATATTACTGAAATAGTGTTGCTACTGACATGCGCAAATAACCTCTCTATAAACATTACAAAACGGTATTAGTTCCAACTCTTCTCGAGTTAACTCACCCGCCTCACCAGGTGTTAAGGGTTAATCAATTGACGGAAACATTTTTTATTCTCTGTTGCCATTCACAGTCTACAAAAAGTATCAGAAACAAGAATTGCATACTAATTTTAGAGATTACACATGCTCAATTTAAATCAAACTTCATAACAACACTTCATGAAACCAAAGCTATGCATTCAGTAGCACTAATAAGAGAAAGCCCATCAACTTTTTCTCCAAAAAATCTCCATTCATTTTCAACTCTTTGCAGAGGATGTCAATCAAATTTAAGGTCATTGCCAAATGAAACGTGACAGTTGCATAAGAGAAGTCTTTAGCCGAGTGACAATCGTGAAAGATTGTTATGATGCCCGACTCGGAGATTGTGTCAGTCAAGCTTTTTGAGTAGTTTTATTGCGGGAAATGAAATTAATTTTCATTTAGATTTTCAAAACTAGTAATTTTTTCTCAAGAGATCATTGCAGACAAAAAAAAAACATTTCCAGAACCTACCCTCAAAGGATGACATTCCAAGGAACTGATTAGAGGAAAAACAAAATGTCCGGATAGAACTAAACAAGACTACTTCGAACTGTAACTTCTATTTTATAATTTTTCCTACAACTTCAGCTCCTTATTGTTCCATACTTTCTTCTTATCAGCTGAATAAATCTTAAAACGAAACTTAAGTTTTTGCGAAAAGTTACGGTAGTATAAAAACAATATTAAAGTCATTTGTAATATTTGCTGCTTGTCATTTTTTATGAATTCCAAACAGTTTTCGTAAGCAATTTGTAATATTTAAGTACAGGGTATACTAATAAAGACCAAATAATAGAAAGTATGAATCTTAAATTAAATTATGAAAAAAGCCATTTAGGATAAAGTTTCAAATTGAACACAAAGAAAAATAAAAAAGTACATCCATACTGATTTTATAAACGTATGATATCAACGGTGATTTAAAGCTGTAAATATTACATAAAAAAGGTATCATTCGTGGTTTTAATCATCGTTAAAAGAAAAATAATAACATTAAACGTGAAACGACTTATGTTCTAAGAATTATTTGTTCCAAAAATACAACTTTTGATACTTTTCCTTCGGGTTGGGACCAAAATGATTTTTTTTTTTTTTTTTTTTAATTTCCTAATTCGGGTTTGTCAATTTGTCTAACGATGCAACATTAATAACAAAAAAAATTACGCTCATTGTTCCCTATTTTATAAAACAAAAGGATAAAATACATTAATATAGCAGACTTCAAAACTTTTAGCAGAAAAATTATATTCATAACGGTATTTGTTTTGAAAGAAAAATTTACCTCTCGCTAGCAAACATTGAACAAACTAAATATTTTTTTTTATGGCTCGTGTAAATTATTTTGGGAATCGTACGTTTTCATGCACAGAAAAACACACAGCAGATCAAGCTACATAAAACTTTTTACATACATTAAGTGGTCTTGTAACATGCACACTTTTAGTCTCGAAAATAGTGGAAAATGGCATTTCTAAAGTCTTGACCGTTTCAAATCTTTAAAATTGAATCACAAAATAGTAAACGCTCATATTTTTTTTAACAGGCATCAGAATATTTTTTATTTTCAAACAGGCATCAGTTCATTTTAAGGTGAAGATTACATTATAGGGAGAGATCCTGTCTATTCAAAGCTAGACATCAATTTTAACTTTCAGTAGCTATCTGTACCTTCTTTCAAACTCAGATTAATAATACCTGTAGTTTCCGGAGCAAAAGCAATAAATTTCACGTTGATATATTTCGGGGAATTCCAAACTAGTTCGAAGATCTTATTCCAGAGCGTAAAAATCCGGTTCTTAATAACTGCGCAAAAGTAACAAGAAACTACCGCCGTAAAATATTGTAGATTTCTCATCTTGTGGACTCCATGGACTTCCCCACTGTACAGAATATTAAACACCTCGATGAATCCAAAAACAAGTAGCCAAGGTGGGTTCGCTTCGTAGTATTACAAGGACGGTCCTTCCAGAAACTGAAGCACACACGCACATATCATTAAGAAACGAAACACCATCCCGTTTTTTTCACATCTTTTCTTTCCAAAAAAAAAACTATGAATGAAATTTATCAGCTAGTTAGAGCAATATAATTTGCATATGAGAATATTCTCGAAGGGAAAGGCAGCCTTGAATTTCCACTTTCGTAAGTAGTAAAGGGTTGCGGGCCAATGTTACTGTTAGAGGTTTCGGAGTTTGCGTAAGGCTGAAGGCAAGTTTATGCTGTTATAGTGCATATTTCAATTTCAGCTGTCTTCTAAAAGACTACATCGGATGATCTAAAAGCACTACAGAATACTGTAAACTGAAGTTTGAGATAACGTGGATAAACATGCTTGAAATATTATATTAACACGTTATGTAGTGTTCTCAAATGATAAAGCTTTCAGGGAGGGAAGAGCTTTTTGAAATTGCGAAAGCATGTAACAATGGAGGGACGAGATAGTGTGACATCGCGTATTTTTTAAAACACTTTGCTGATGTAATACTGTGTGACTTGTGGCAAGGGAAGGAGAAGAGGGGGTCAGGTGAGATGTGAGCCTTTATGGCAAAGGGGGCGGGACATGTGAAAAAGAGTGACAGTATTTATGGACAGCTCCTTGAGAAAAGTAATGGTATAAAATGGCTCACAGATGAACTTTATCTAATGCAGTACTTTGCATTATAAGGAGGAAAATCCTATGTTCTTCCTAGTAAAGAGCAATATGATAGGTGATATATTTCAGCAGTACCTTCAGTCTACTTCCCCCTCTATTACTGCCTCCAGCTTCAATAATCTGAGGATTCTACGAGATTATACCTAAGACCTAATAACTCATAACTACAGTAACGTAACAACCATTCACTTTCGACTTCTGCAATCCTTAAAAACTGTTTGAAACCTTTAATGGTCTAATTAAAAAGTGATAATCACATCTTTGTTCCTGTAGTACTCGCATACCTTGCAGTTTACCACGAGATCGTTCTTGTATGCAAAAGACAACGTTCTATCTACCCACTGGATCAAAGTTCCTAATCTACAGTCTTTAAAGTGCAACAATGGATCTTCAAAGAACTACCTTATCTATAGATCTTGAGTAAAATGATCACGCGTTTGTTCCAATTAATTAATGTGGTCAAGGCCAACTTTATAGATAATATGCTGCGTTTCGCAAAGATACCCTTTAAAAAGCACGTACATTTTCTTACACCTTGCCTGCAATTGATATTCCTTCCAAGTGTTAACTTCTTCCTTCCAAGTGTTAACTTTAAGGGCCAAGCTCCACATTGACATAAGGCAGAAAAATAAAGCAGAAACTTAAACTGGATTAAATAGTGTTCCTATGGAAAGTACCCGAATTTTCGGTTTCTGGCTTCGGTTTCGGTCGCGTTTTTTGCTGATGTGGAGCAGGGACCTAAACCAAAGAATAGCATCTAGTTGCACTTTCTAGGAGACAGAATTATTGCAACGCTTCGATCTTGCTGCTATAGGAAAAGCAGTAAAACTTGGGTTGAAATTCCCCTTTTGTGCTTGAAATAAAATATTTTGCATAAACTAGAACAAGAGTTAAAGATTGTTTAGATTCGTGGCACAGTTTTTTTTTTTTTTTTTTTTTTCAATTAGTGAGAAAGAATAACCGACGTGAAAAGGAATTAAATTGAAGCATTCTCCGAGGTAGATGTTACTTGCTTTTCCTTCTTTTTTCTTTTGCATATTTTCTTCATAATTAATTATGCGCATTTCAATATAAGCCACGTTTATTTTGGGACGGCATATTTATGAAATATTTTAACTGATCATTATGTGCCTTAACAAATCTACATTTTCTCCCGGAAGGAGTGAGGAGGCAGTTTTATTATATACATATTTTTTTTTATTATTATCAGTGTTCTGATGAAACTAATGCGAGCTTTGAAGAACGGAGCTATGGACCAACATTCAGACAGTCATCTTACCAATGCTTGTGTATAAAACCTACAGTAAAAATGTTATTAAATTATTTAATTCCTTTATTTAGTGAGAGTTTTACGATACATTAAGCCAGGGGTAGCAAATAAGGGGGGCAAGATGGGACGGTCGCACCCTCAGAGGTTTTTCGCAGAATGTTAAAAAATGGATAAAGTCAATTTGTGTATATAACACAAATCAATGATCACGTGCAAAAGGAACTAAAAAAGCTTGTGAATTTTCAACAAAAGTTGATAAAACTCATCCTCAAACATATTCTCGAGAAGATTTCTAATAAGAGAGGAATCTGAAAAAAAAATTCTCTGAAACAAGTACAACTGAACAAGAAAGGATTTTCAAATTTAGCTGTTTGGGTTGTCCAGCACAAAACACAGGAAATCGATGGTGGAAAAAAAACTCTTCTTCTTGACTCCAAACATTGCTGATCAAAACTTGACTAAAAGCTAAAAGCTAATTTTCAATCAAGACATAACGTGACAACAAATGACAAAGGGCAATTCCACGAAAATGTCAACCTGAGCATCAAAATTTCAATGTTTGCAAAACGCAAATTAATATATATACTTTAAAAGCTTGAACTATCTATTTTAATATGGTACCACCTTAAATTTTATATTAGAAACTGTTGTATTGAAAACAGGCCGAAAGATATGTCCATCTTCTCTCCAGAATTAGGTTCGATAATTTAGAGTATAGTAATTAGTGTTTTTATCCCCCAAACACATATCAAACTAAACAAAAAAGGTGGGGTAATTTGTTATACACATTATGAAAATTCTTAATACAGTCTTATTTGAAAAAAATATTGTTATGGCGTTTCGTTTAGATCCAGTTTGAAATTCAGTTTATGAATGTCAGTCAGTTACCCTAAAAAATCAACATTTTCCCCTGAGCGTGAAAATTTTTGATGGAAACTTACGAAAATTCATACTCTCTGCCTACATTGAAAGTATTTAAATACTGAATAAACAGAAGTTGAAGTTTGCATCAAGAACTTAAAAAATTCCATGGTAACTGACTGACAACTTAATGTGGTAACTGACTGACATTTAATTTAATTTCAAAATAACTACAGCGTACTTAATTACACACTCCTGAAAATATTTCTCTTGTTAAACAAACATAAAACAACACAACTCTTGAGTTTTAAGACTGGTAAATGCTCTCTTTTGTGAAGAAAATCCAAATGTTAAGATTGGTCTCTCCAAGTTTAGCAGCCTCCGCCCAAATCAAACATTACTAAGAAGAGACATTCCCCATAATGTGTGTCTTTGCCAAAAACATGAAAATATTGAATTTCTTTTGGGTGCCTTAAAAGAAAAAGGGTTGAATGTTACGACTAAATTAAAAGAGTTTATAAAGGCTGCAGTCTGTGACGAAGAAAATTAAAATATGTATGAACGGCAAATGTAGCAGATGACCTATGATAAATGGGCTAAATTCAAATGATGACCAGCATCATGAACTGTGCATTTGGAAGGAGTGGAAAAATACTCCTCAATGCCAACTAACCACCAATGAAGGAACAACTGAAGACTGCATAAATGATTTAAGAGCGAAACTACCATCATTCCTACGGCATGTTTTTGTAAAGAGAAAGCATTTAGAAGAATTCAAGATAAAACGGGATGATCTAAATTCTGAACAGCTAGTCCTACAAATTAATTTTTCAGAAAATTTCTGCTGTAAGGAACAAAATGAAATCCAAGCAGTTCATTGGAACCATTAAAAAGTTAAAATTTTTACAGCTGTTTCTTGGTTTGTAGAAGGTGACCAAAAACAAACAAAATCGTACGCAGTAATATCAGACTATCTAGATCATGAGAATGCTGTGAAGGCTTTCCTTCGGGAAATAATAAAGGACTTGAAACTAAGAACTTTTCGTCTTAGTCTTTAGAAAAAATATGTAACTTCCTCGTTACATATTTTTTCTGATGGTGCTGCCAGTCAGTTCAAGCAGCGTTTTAACCTATGCAACTTCACATATTTTTGCAAGGACTTTCAAATTCGCGAAGTCGAACGGCAGTTTTTTGCCACTTCACATGGCAAGGGAGCCGTAGATGGAGTCGGTGGCCAAGTAAAGAGGTTAGCATGGATGGAAGTGTTGCGTGGAAAAGCAACCATCAATATTGCCTCAACCTTTTATAATGCTATAAAAGAGAAAGATCTGAAAACACAACTTATTATTGTTAAGCAGGAACATGTTCACTCCACAAAAAATGAATTGAAAATGAGATTTAGTGATATTTTGGCTATTCCGAATATCCGAAAAATGCATTATTTTAAGACCCCCATAGATGAAAATGTAATTATCTACAGCCAATACAGCAAATGCTCAACTGTTCAAACTCATCACTTTAAAGAAAATTTCAAAAAAGTACTGAGTGACTGATAGCAAAACACGTTTAACAAAACCTGCATAACCCATAATCCGAATATCCTATGGAAACAAAAATTGTAAATATAATTAACTTAAAAATTGGACTTCCATTACTTTACTCTTCGTGTTATCTTTATAAAGGTTTTATTGCATAATTTTGAACATTTGCATTAGTATAATTTAACAGTTGGTTCCTGATAGGTAAGTCAGTTACCAATTTGTTGCAAAGACTACAATCATTTATTGCAGCAAAGTTAAATTGACAGGTGTAATTTTATTGTTTACCTTTTTTGTAGACTTATTCATAATTTTTACTGTATAATTTTGAACATGTGCATCAGTATATTTAGAATATTTCGGAAATGTCAGTCAGTTACCGGAATGTCAGTCAGTTACCAAGCTACTCCAGCTACTGTAATTCTTTACTACAGCAATATTTTCAAACTCAACTGCCATGATCCGAAAGGTTATTCATTCTCTTTGATCCTCATTTTTTATTCAATAAAATTTCCCTCAACTTTCAGAGAAATCTCTTGTAGAATCAGTGTTACTTTTCACACAGGTTGCATTCATGTCAGTCAGTTACCATATTTTTTGCAATTTTTATAAAATCATTAAAAATATATTTTGAAAATTCAATTATACCATGAAATTCAGCTAAAAAAGTACAATAAGACAGGCCAAAATAAATTAGTAAAATTTGAGATTTGTTGCGTTTTATTTCAAAACACTTCTTTTTTTGCTTTGTGAATGTCAGTCAGTTACCCGTGGAATTGCCCCAAAATAATTTTAAAGTTTAATCACTTAAATTGTTTTAATAACTCTAATTTTTCTTAATATTAAACCCAGTTTCAGATATCTTTCTTTTAAACAGTATGTATTTTTTTTCCACACTGAGGTACTTCATATTTAACAAACTCGCTCCCTCAAACGAAATGTTGAAATGCCGCCCCTGCATTAAGCCTAATTTCATACTTTTTTTCGATTAGCCTTATAGAAAAGCAGGCTTAAATGGGATACTATCTGATTTTCGGATTCAATAATAAAAATTCCGCATGTAAGAAAGCTATAGAAGTTTTCAGAAAGTAAGCAATACATGTGCTATGCTTTAAAAACTATTCAATGACGTTGAAGAATGAAAAAAATCTATTTTCACAATAAAATAACGTCAGAGTTTTTTAAAAAAAGTTTTTCATACTAAAGGTAAAACTGAACTTTTCTGCGGCTTCATAATTTTGTGTTAATTATCTATAATTTTGTGTTAAGCGAGAGCTATTGCAGCATTTTATTTAATCAACGTTGATGCGACTTTTTGTATTTTTTAATGTGTTTACGATAAAAAATTAAGAAAGTAGTTTTTATTGCAAAATGATTTGTAAATATTCATAAAGCAACATTAGATTTTGCCCCCACCACTCGTCAGTCGCTTCTTCGTTTTTTAAGTTCCCGCAAAAACTTTTTGATTCACAACTTCATGCACTAAATGCTAACTTTGTAAAAGATAAAAAAAATGAAAGGATTTGGAAAAGAAATATTTCTTTCACTACAACCCATTAAGCCTCGAAATCCGGTTTTGAAGTTTGAATGAAGCAGTAAATTGCTAAGTATGTGACCACATTTCTTCTCCCCTATACTGATGACCGAAACCAGCACTTTCGGGATTTTCCCGTACTTATAGCAGCAGATAATTCAGAGCTCAATGGTTATTTAACCTTAACACAGCTCACATTGCAATCTCTTAAAAACTAAGAAAAACAGCTAACTGTCTGGAATTTATTTTTTTATAGCTCCATTAACAGTTGTTAAAGTGCGCGAAATTATGAATGCTATATAGAAAGTAACGGGAAAAAGTTCTTGAATACGTTTTTGAAGAAGAGTATTTCGCACAGGCGAGAGGGGAAAATGAGCATTTTTTTCTTATTATGTGTTGTTTAGTAGTGGTTTTGTTAAACAATTAAGCCGAAGAAGAGGGTATCTAGATAAAAATTCGTTGAACATGCAAATCTCTTCCCCACTTTTTCTCTTCCTGTAAGTACAACACTTTAAGATCAATAGCTGCCTCCGATCTCAATCTTCATAATCTCGTTTAGTAAAAAGTTTTCGTAACATGGTACATTTATAACATCTTGTGCTCGTATTGTTCTTATCCCTCGAACATTATGCAACAAATAGGGAAAAGGTTAAAATGTGACGGTGCACAGTTAAAAATGAGTTGAACTCTGTTCTAAATTGTGTTGATGTCCAGTTGAGGCTCGATTTTACGAACATCTAATTTGCGAGCATCTTACCAAGGCTCAAAAACCTTTAATTGAATGGATTTTATTTATTTTAATTTATTTATTTAGGTTTCGCTGTTCGATTTTGCTAAATTTTGATTTTATGAGCACTTTTCATGTCCTCGAACGTTAATAAAATCTATCGAAAGCTGTATTAAGAATAATGCACTTCAAATAAAACAAAAAGAAAAGTGCTCTGAAGTCATAGTTCAACTCTTATTTGCTTAATGCTCCGTTAAAATGTTGCGCTTTTAGTCAAATACCAATTTTATGACTTAATCAGCGAACTTAAATATAAGACCGCCGAGAGTCACGGTGGGGCCCTTGTCCTTTTGGTCTCCGGGTCCCCCCCCCCCTCCCACCATAGGTCTTACGAAATGTTTTCTAGTCCAAGCCTGGCCCCGAGTTTTCCGACTAGGTTGACATGACTTCGCGTCAGCTCTGCTTATGTAAAAGATACCTGCGACTTTTTTTAGTGTCCCTGATATTTTCACCATCGAAAAGTGAACTCGACTGACGATGACGATCCAACGGGGTGAGATGATATGCTTTTGATACTTTATGAGCAATATTTTGTCCACAATAATTATTGTCTCTAATATTTGATCCTTTTACATCGTTTCACATTCTGGCAGAAGCGATGGCATGCCGCGTGAACCAATTAGCTCACTCGTTACATCTCGGGAATTCAGGACGCTCATGAATATTGATTCAAAGACGTTGCTTAAGACGCAAGCTCAGCGAGCAAATCAAACAGATTTCCAAATCTTTCTCACCTTTTTTCCCGTCTTATAGCTGAGGGGTGGTTCAACAAGGGAAGTGATTTTTAGTGGGGACAGCACAAGCAAACGGCATGTAATATTTCGCCTGAAAGTAACCCCCTCGTTATACACTAGGTGGCCAAAAGTATCCGGACACTTTCAAAAATTCACATTTTTACATATAGCTCGAGAAATAAGTGATCAATTGCTCTTTAACTTTAGTCATACAAAATATAGGCTTCACCGAACATTTCCAAGTTGAAATTAAATTACCCTTGCACTTGGGGGACGACAAGAAGGGGGTTGAAAGAAAAACCGCTTTTTGACCATAACTCTTCGAAAATAGCTCGGAATAAGCTATCAATTTCAGTAATTAATTAGCATACTATGTATAATTACTGTACAAATTTTTATGAACGTACCAGTCTTACTTCTGAAGATATGAAACATTTTTGAAAAAACGGCAATTTTATTTGAAGGGTTTTTGCTCATAACACGCAGAGTTTTTGATCAAACCTTATCACAACTTCAGGAAAGATGACAAAATACAAGAGAAAGAACATACTAAAACAGTAAATAAAAATATTAAAAATTCGATGAGATATGAACGTTAAAAGGAAATAATTTGTCACGGCGCATGCGCGAACGACAGAAATTTATAACTACAAAAATATTGTAGCCTGATATATACTGCATCTTATAAAAAAAGTTTCAGTTGAATATCATGAAAAATGAAAAAGATATCAGCGATCTAGTGAGCTGTATTTCATTCATTCGCAGGCAAAACATAAATCGCAAGGGGTTGTCCACAAATAGTGTGGTGACAATCGATCATTTTTTTTCAATGTTAAATTGTATACAGTTTGAAAATTTATATTCGGCATTGTAGTCACATTTCGTTTATTCGGCCAAAAAGACCTTATACGTAGGTGGCCAAAAGTATCCGGACACCCTCTGAAACGTTGGTTTTGAACGACGACGTAATAACCTTCAATTTAAAAATAGCTCTTTGTGGACAGACCCACACTATTTAGATATTGTAGGCGAATGAATGAAATACAGCTCACTAGATCGCTGATATCTTTTTCATTTTACATGATATTCAACTGGAACTTTTTTTATAAGATGCAGTATAAATCAGGCTACAATATTTTTGTAGTTATAAATTTCTGTCGTTCGCGCATGCGCCGTGAAAAATTATTTCCCTTTAACGTTCATATCTCATCGAATTTTTAATATTTTTATTTACCGTTTTAGTATGTTCTTTCTCTTGTATTTTGTCATCTTTCCTGAAGTTGTGATCAGGTTTGATCAAAAACTCTGCGTGTTATGAGCAAAAACCCTTCAAATAAAATTGCCGTTTTTTCAAAACTGTTTCATATCTTCAGAAGTAAGAGTGGTACGTCCATAAAAATTTGTACAGTAATTATACATAGTATGCTAATTAATTACTGAAATTGATATCTTATTCCGAGCTATTTTCGAAGAGTTATGGTCAAAAAGCGGTTTTTCTTTCAACCCCCTTCTTGTCGTCCCCCAAATGCAAGGGTAATTTAATTTCAACTTGGAAATGTTCGGTGAAGCCTATATTTTGTATGACTAAAGTTAAAGAACAATTGATCACTTATTTCTCGAGCTATATGTAAAAATGTGAATTTTTGAAAGTGTCCGGATACTTTTGGCCACCTAGTGTATCACGCGTATCGACAGAAATTCTATCGTCGCTTAGAGACAACAGAAAAGAGCGATAAATCCGTAGTTGCGATATAATCGAGGTATAAAAAAGTAACGATTCAATTAACGCATAAATTATTACTATGAGCAGCTGCAAAAAAAAAAAATAATAATTCGTTAGGTTATAATTGAAATGGCAAGTGGATAAAGGTGATATGTTACATTTGAATTTCTCTGATTTTCTCAAATTCAGATTAGTGTGTGTTCAATTGTGTTAACTCACAAACACAATTGAAGGGGCAGGTGAATGAAGGTGATATGTGACAATATTTTAAATTTCCCGAAAAAGCTTTCAAGAAAAATATTACCTTATCACCTTCAACCATGGTAAAAAGTATGTTTTTCAAAAATAGTCACATATCACCTTTATCCACTTGCCTCTTCAAGTATGCTCGTCATAAAAAAAGAAAACTTACCAATTGTTCTTTCAAATTAAAAGAAATATTTTATTGTGGAATATGAATCAAAACTATTGGCTAGAACTGCAGCGAATTAAGTGTATGGAAAATATGCCAGATGTTTTCATCGATTTAAAAAAATACGATTTATATTTTTCCCAGCGATTTTCAGTTCAAAGTAACTTTTTTTTAATGTAACTTTTCTGGAGACAAAAATGCGATGTATCCGAATGATCGCTATAATGAGGCGCGATGTAACGAAGGGTCACTGTATGTGTTTTACAGCAGTGCCAACCATGGTAGTGTCATAGGGTTCATAGCTCAAATTGCATCTTTGAAACTTTAAAGGAATGTTTTTTGAAGTAAATGTAATAAGTGAACGAATTAATAAATAGGTAAATTATTAAATGAAGGAATCTAAATGAATAAATGAATGAATATGTATGTGATTTAATAAATGGTTGAATAAGTAAACGAAATTAACTACTTCTCTTTACCCCGCATGCGCACTTGACTAATTGTACACAAGGCATTTAAATAAAAATTAGCTTAGTATTTAATTTACAATGTAAGGGTAATTTATGAAAATTGCTTATCATATACTTTGTTCGGATATTTTTTTTCCTTACCGAAATAGACTACATTTGTCACTAAAGAGTATAAAATATGACTAAGCACTTTACTAAGGTGTAGTACAAGAATATCAAATCACGTTTTTGGTTAGAACACTTCTAACCGCATAATAATAAAGGTAACGCGAGTGCCCAGTTAATTCCATGAACGAAAGATTCTTAATTTCCTTAATTTCTTTCTTTGTAGAATAGACCGCTTTGACAACTGAGACGCTCAGTGACACAAATTTCCTCCAGCTTCTGTGTACTTCTGAAAAGGGCTGCATGAATTGGAAACAATGTTTCTTTTATAGAGGAATGATGTTAGAGTCATCGTTGTTTTTACTATACAATTCCATAAATAGTTGGAAAAATGATATGTAAAGGAATTTTTAAACAAATTATTTCTTTAGGGTAGAATCAAAATTAAGTCAAAATTAAACAAATACAAATTTTATGGGACAAGAAAATTTTATTTTCCAATAAAAGCAGTATAAGAACCCATGCACATTAGTGTAATTTTATTTGTATGATGCAAATTAATCTTTACAACAGTGTATTATCATGAGCATTGAAAAATGTAAATACAGAACAATAACCGATAATGTTCGGTTCACACCGTCTTTTGTCTGGCGGCAGAATTTAATTTTTTTTTTCTTTGCATAAACCGTCCACATACACGACATTTTAAATAGTTTCACAAAAAGAAAGCTAAAAGAAAATTTAACCTTTGACAAGTAGCAAAGCAATTTTGTTAACTCTAGTGTTTAAAGTACAAGCCAAGTAAAAATAAATTTTCGGCGCTTAAAAACGAGCAATTTTTAAAATTATTGTCATATGAAAATTTGAGTGGTGTTAAAAGATTTTATTTTTACTCTTTATACCCATTAGAGCAAAGGTATTTATTTATAGGTTACAAATCAAATTGAAAAAAGTACACCTTTAAGAATGTATTTAGTGATTAATTGAATTCCCAAATCAAAAGTTTAAGAAAAAATAAAGACTAGTTGCAGCTGCTATGTATTTCTATTTCATTTTGAAGTTCTCACTTCAACTTCTCATAACGCAGAAAATTTTAGAACTGAAAACACAACCGTAGTGATAGTATATTTGTGAAATTTTTATCTGCATATTAATCCCACAAACTAAGTCTCGCAATTTAAAAGATTAATTTTTTTTAACCTGGAACCTAGAAAAGAAAACATTTGCGCGTTGCACGCTTTGAGTTGATATGTATCAAAGTCGTATTAAGCCCTAAAATTCATACTACTTTAACGAGATAGTATTTTTAATTTTAATTAAACAATTAAAATTTCAATTTTTAAATGAAAAATTTTCTTCATAATTGTGAGGGCAACTATTATAAAGAAAATAAGTTACTTATATCTTGAAGTTAAACACTCGATTTATGTAGTTAGTAGTTTTGCAACAAAATTATCGCTATTATAAATGCAATAGTAAAACAATGATTCTGAGACAAAAACAATTGCAATAATATTTTTGAGCATTTTTAACTATTATTACATCTTAATATTTATTTTTAACTATTATTACATAAGAACAACTTCGTTTATAACAGATTCGTGGCAATAAACTATGAAAGCATTAAAATAATTGTATATGCTATTAAATTGATGCAAGACAGGATTTTAAATAGTGCATTTGCACACGTGATGCTTTTATTGGCATAATGTTAAACAAAAATTTTAATATTTGTTTGGTTGAAACCAACAAATATTTAAGAAGAAATAATTTGTCTAAGCCGGCTAAATTAAGAACAAAAATACACAAATAAAAAAAGTTCATTGACAAATTCAAAATAGTAATAGCACTTACCAGTGAACCCTTTGCCTGCACGGTCAGTGTTTTCTAATGTTTAATGATGTCTCTCTTTTAAACAAACCAGAGCTTAGCTTAAGGTTTTGTATTTATAGTTCGCGCAACCTTGCTCCCACCAAGAATATTGCGTTAAATTTCCTCCGCCAAGAAAATGCCAAAAATTCCCCAAGATAACACAAAGGGGTAGCCAGAAACTCTACTTCATCACGATTTGGCGCCAAACGGTGAATTTTCCCCTGACCTCTAAACGAGTGAAATCGTGAAGCATTGAAAAAAAAGGAACTGGATTTCTAGACGAAACACGTGCGGAAAAAAAGCGCGAAACACTTTCTCTTTCTTCTTCTCTTCGTTTTCTCCCCCAGGACTTAATTTTATGGTATTGATGCGCGAGATCATTAGATGTTTACAATTTCAAAAGCCTTTTGTTTTCATTTTTAAAAAATTAAAAACATTGAGAATTTTTTTTTCCTAAAATGGGCAAATATGATGTAAGTTCGTTTGCATGCATTTAGGCAGCTCCCGACCCCTGTATTATCTCCTCTCTCTCTCTCTCTCTCTCTCTCTCTCTCTCACGCACACACAGCCATTTAATAAGTATGATTTTTAGATGGTCAGGGCTTCCGATGGGGGGTCACGGGAGATCACTATGACCTCTAGTGATCCCCGAAAATGTCCTCTCATGACAAATTTTACTGATGATTCGGCAAATTCGAGGACAATACTGCATTTTTCGAAGCGTCAACATACTTGAAAACTTAAAACAATAATACCAAAAGAAAGATGAACATTTTCTGCGTCTGATAAGATGTCTTTGGAACTTACATGTAAAATAGAACTCGAATTATAACGTTTTTTAGCAAATGCGGCTATTGCTTAAATCTACAGGATTGTCATTGTTGGCCGACGATCTATTCTATTTCTATTCTAGAAGTCAATAAACTTCGACACACATGAGGACTGCGTACTATGCGCCTTGCCTCCACAGATAGTACAATACAGATTTTATTGAAGGAAAGAATTTACAGCACAGAGAAGAAAATTACACCCAGGGCAAAGGCGGGAATCGAACCCGTGCCTCTTGAGATTACAAACTGACGGGCAGACCCATTGCGCCGTTGAGGCCCCATTGTTGGCCGACGAGGAAGAAAAACTTAAAATGTTTATCCGTTGCCAGTTTTATTTGTTAACAATTAAAATACTTGTAATTGATTTTAGTATAAGAATTTTCAATTTTCCTTCTTTATTATGCTTTTGTGACTAACAAAATTTTACAAGTATTTTTTTTTTCTTTCCTATTCCGCGTTTACCATATCCTGTCGAAAAAAATTCACTATATTTAGATTTAAAATGCTTTATGACTAGAGAAGTTCGTTTTAATATGAGATCTTCAATCAGGGTCAGGGGTTGTTTAAAATTTTAATTTAAGCTTAGTACTTGTAATAGAACTTGCATAAAATTTGGAAAGTGGTCATCAAAGTAATAAGAATAGAGATTGTCTTGTGTCCTTAAACAGCAAACTCATTATTAGCATTTACAATAACATCTGGAATTGTTGTACGATAAATAGGACTTGCCATTTGCATTTCAATAATTCCATTGCACTCGCGATGAAGAAATTTGAATCTGTGGAGTTTTTGAAAACTTGTTTGTATATCAATAGCACAAGTTTCTAAAATAATATTCAACTGAAAACTGCTCATTCCTACTTAGTGAAGCCGTATTGCAATTTCTGAAGCAAGTAGCAATGTAAATTACATTGCTTACGAAAAAGTTTTCATTTTGAATCTCAACCGTCTCATGCAGAAAGGGATGATGCAAATAATCTCAAATTAAAGCATAATAAAATTTCTCTTTAGAGGAAAAAAAAAAGTCTTTCGTTGTCAAACCCTGGTAAAACTGATAGTTTGATTGACTACAATGCAGTTTCAAATGACTCACAGGCGGATTTAACAGTAATTAACATCAGTTTTGATTAGTTTCACAATGGAAACGTATTACAGATATACAAAGATTGTCTTTCAATATACTGTCTGTTTGCGTATTGTGCGCCTGGGAGCCACGGACGCTTCCATCTGAAAAAGGGGAGATAGGTTTAGGAAGCGCACTACCCGATGCCTTCAGCTTTTGTTCGCTTACTACTTCCTCGTTGCTTTTCCCCCTATTTCGAAAAAGTCCGAAGAGACTTGGCGCGTACGCAGATGCAGCGAAGGTCGCACGAAAAAATTTTAGACAGTACAATTTAGCTCTATATTGCATCAGTAGACACGCAGTTTCTCTTTAGTAATGAAGAACCACGGATTATTTAAGAGGCGCAGAAATAAATCTTGCGTTGCCAAAAACAAGTGTTTTTGCTCAAATACTGAAAATATTTTCTTAATCTCGTGTCGACCAGATCTGTATATAAATAATCTTTACTAATAATATAAAGCTGTAGAGTTTGTTTGTTTGTTTGTTTGTTTGAACGCGCTAATCTCAGGAACTACTGGTTCGATTTGAAAAATTCTTTTTGTGTTGAATAGTCCATTTATCCAGGAAGGCTTTAGGCTATAGGAGTTATTGTTATAACTAAAAATAGTAATGTTATATATAGATTTTATTCGAATTCAAGGCAATTTTCACATAAATCGCCGAATACTGGGGTTAAAAATTACTTGCACATATTAATGTTATATATCGTTGGAAGCAGAAAAATTTTCTCCGTTCTATGCAGTTTGTTTCGATTCTCTAACTTAAACACAGCACGAGTTATTCCATTTTTAAACTTGCCTTTTGCAAGGCTTCACCCGATTTCTTGCAATACTTGGTTCATTAAAACCATCAATAAAAAATAAACTAATTATTCCACAGTTTTGATTTTTACGCCATTGGATAGAGCGATATTTTTAACTCCGGAATTGATTCGACTAACAGTCGAAGAACCAAGCTTTTATCTCCACTAGAAAAAAAGTTACAAGCGTTTGAACTTTGAGTTCGAAAACCTCTTTTCTGATCAAATTATTAACGTTTTATTGCGTTGCTATGCCGACATCTTTTAAAATCATTGTTGGTTCTCTTTTCTTCATTTCGTTTCTTAAAAGCATTTTATTTCACGGCGTTTCTAGGCCCTCCTATGATGATTATAACAAGGCAAATAATTCCTTTTAGTTCGGTACAATTGCAAAGATTTTAGCCTTTAATATTTAATTGTGACATAATGTAGCAATTTGATATTTGACAACAAACATGCTTTTTAACTTTCAAAAAAATAGTGGGGAAGACCGCAGATTTTGTCGATGTAGTTTTTGTTTCGTACTGCTATTTTCTTATTCTTTTCATTTTTTTTCCTTATATAATAGGTAGGTAAGTAGGTTTCAAATGAGTCAAACCGTCTTTTTTTTTTAATTATTTAAGATAGTTACTAATCTAAGTAAATATGATTCGTCATATTTTGTGAAGTTTTTACTATTTTGTATCATTGGTATTAAACACATAATTTAATTGCATAGTATTTTTATATTGGGCAGTGTTTAATTATTCTTTTAACGTTTTTTTCCTTATGTAGCACATATATACGTTGCCTTCAAATGAGTCTAACTTTTTTTTTAATGGTTGCATATAGTTACTAATCTAATTAATAATTTGATTTGTCATGGTTTAGTACAACATGGTTACTTATCTAAACACATAATAAAAGTGCGTGGTATTTTTATATTGGGTATTGTTTTATTATTTTTTAAGGTGTTTTTTTTTTTTCTTATGTAGTAAGTACATAGGTTTCAAATAAGTCTCCTCACAACTTTAAAAGCGAGTCACCTTGGCGTCGAGTAATTTGTTCAAACTTTCTTTGCCACTTTAAAGGCGAGCCGCCTTGGCGGTGAGTAGTTTGTATAAACTTTCCTCACTACTTAAAAGCGAGCCGCCTTGGCGGCGAGTAGTTTGTTGAAACCTTCCTCACTACTTTAAAGCCCGTGCAGTGCCGGGCCACGCAGTTAGTACATAATAAATGACGCAAACCTGAAGTCAAAGATATAAGAAATTCAAGAAAAAGTCTGCTGTGTGTACACAAAGAAAATAACATACACATGAAAAAAATACACAGAAAGGCAGAACATTTGTAGCACACATAAGGAGGTTTTTTTTTTTTTTTTTTGCTATTCGTATTGGTATTGCCTAATCACACCCTCTTTTCAATACGAACTCAACCTGCGAAATAGTAGTAGCATCATTTTGCTCTTTGACACATAGAGGCACTATGCTTGGATTTCTATTTGCTTCAGAATGAAAGGATGAATGGAATCGGTAATTAGCATTAAGGGTTGCCTAAAAACATTTTCAAAGCTTTGTTATAAAAAATTGTATGAGGACTTACTTTTCTCTCTGGAGTCCACTCCAAAAACTTTTTCTCCATTCGCTCCTGATCAATACCATTGTTGGCAAAAAAAAAAAAGAGAGAGAGATAGAGAGAGGGAAAAAATGTATTTTTAACAGAAAAAGTTTTTAAAACAATTTAAAAAATGTTTTCTATTCGGTTGCATCACTTTTTTTGTTATGCCATTACGTCTAAGGCGGCACGATCAAAAGTGTCGGAAAATTGGGTGAGTACTTAAACGTCTCGAGAAAAGCGAGCAAGCAAACTGTTGAGCAAAATGTCTGAAAGAACCTAAAGTTGTGGATCATTTTTTTCCTCCCTTCCTACTGATAGTTTACTTACGTTCAGAAGTACACTGAAGTGACAAAAGTCATGGGATAGCAATATGCAAATTTTCAGATGGCAGTAGCATCGCATAGAACAGGTATAAATGCGCAGTGCTTTTACAGAGCTTTCATTTCTGTTCAAGTTATTCATGTGAAGAGGTTTTAACGTGATGATGACCGCACGACGTGAATTAACAGACTTTGAACGCGGAATGTTAGTTGGAGCTAGACGCATGGGTCATGCCATTTCGGAAATCGTTAGAGAATTCAACATTCCCAGATCCACTGTGTCAAGAGTGTGCCGAGAGTATGAAATTTCAGGCATAACATCCCACCATGGACAGCGCAGTGGTCGACCGCCTGCACTTAAAGATCGAGACCGGCGACGTCTGCAAAGAGTCGTAAATTCTAACAGACAAGCAACACTGCGTCAAATCACCGTAGAAATCAATGTGGGACGTACAATGGACGTGTCTGCTAGAACTGTGCGGAGAAATTTGGATTTCTTGGGCTATTCCAGCAGAAGACCGACTCGAGTGCCTTTACTGACAGAACGACATCGCTTGCAGCGACTCTCGTGGGCACGTGAGCATATCGGTTGGTCCCTAGATGAATGGAAAACTGTGGCCTGGTCCGATGAGTCACGATTTCAGCTGGTAAGAGCCGATGGTAGGGTTTGAGTGTGGCGCAGACCCCACGAAGCCATGGACCCAAACTGTCAGCAAGGCACTGTTCAAGCTGGTGGTGGCTCCGTAATGGTGTGGGCTGTTTTTTCATGGCATGGACTTGGTCCTCTAGTGCGACTGGACCGAACATTGACTGGAAATGCTTATGTGCAGCTACTTGGAGATCACTTGCAGCCATTCATGGACTTCATGTACCCAAACAACGATGGGATTTTTATGGATGACAATGCGCCATGTCACCGGGCCACAACTGTTCGCAATTGGTTTGAAGAAAATTCTGGACAATTCCAACGAATGATTTGGCCACCTAGATCGCCCGACATGAATCCCATTGAGCATTTATGGGACACCATCGAGAGGTCTGTTCGTGCCCAAAATCCTGCCCCATCAACGCTTTCACAATTATGGACGTCTATCGAGACAGCATGGCTCAATATTCCTGCAGAAGAATTCCAACGACTTGTTGAGTCCATGCCACGTCGAGTTGTTGCACTTCGCCGGGCAAAAGGAGGGCCGACACGATATTAAGAGGTATCCCATGACTTTTGTCACTTCAGTGTATGTCAAGTGTAAAAGCTCATACGTTAAAACCGAAGAATAGCTCTGGATATTAAGTGGAATTCTTAAGAGGAAAAGAGAAAGGAAAATACAGGCAATGCGAATAGAGGAGGGAATTCCCTTTTTATGCGATTTCTCACGTTGTCAAAAGGGAAATAAAAATATATTACTGATTCATTTATTTTCGGAATGCTTGGAGAAATGTCTCCCTCCTTTAATATGCAAACGCTGAATAAATATGGTTGTACCAGAAAGGCAACACCCTGTTTTCTTATGTTTTTCAAGGTAGTTCTTCATGACCAGCACTATGCCTTTTCTTTCTATATTTTTGAAGCTATAGTTCCTATGAGACGTTGGAGATCGGAGTTAGCAGAAAAAAAGGACGTAACAAATACTAAAATTCAATACAAAATTTTAAAACACCCCTGTCCCTTATTGAAGAACTCATGTTAAGATGAACTTCAGGGGTCAAAACGCATTCAAAATTTAAACATATTTAATTGTTTTCGAGAGAGCATGGAAAGCACAGAAAAGGGAAAATATTCACATGTCCCGTAAAATTTGGTAGCCGCAAAAGCAAAATCAATAGGAAAAATTGAAAATCCTTTTAAAGACTTGTACTACGAGGGATGGTTTTTTTTTCAAGGTGCGATACGCTATAAAATAAAAACGGATGAACGTACAAAAAATACTGAATTATCAAAATTAATGTACAATACAGGTTTCCTCTCTACATAATTACCTTGACGATTGAACAAGCTGTGAACAAGCTTTATAATAAATACCCTCCTCGTAAAATGTTTCCGTCAATGACTGGAAGTGAGTAGTGACGGTGTCTTGGAGTTCCACGTCACTTTGGAAGCACGATGCTTGTAAGAAAAGAGAGCTTGAGTTAAAAATAGAAATGTCTCTATATTACGAGTAAAAGTACGTAAAAGTCAAGATTTTATTTATTTATTTATTTTTAAGCCAACTCGGAGCTTTTTTTTTCAGTCTACCAGAAAAACAAATTAAAAATGCATTCAGATTCTTTGAAATATTTTCGAACTATTGATGAAAAAACTTTACTTTTACAGTTAATGCAGTTTTGGAAGGGATATATTTGAATATCTCATGAAGATTTCAATTTGAATTACAAATCAACTATTCATATAATAGCCTTTGCCTTTTCATAATGAAGTTTACGAAAAATATAAGCTTTTTTTTTTTCTATTTCAAATACTGTTTGTAAAAATTTTTAATTAGCCTGTTCTAACAGGATTTTTAAAAGTAAAACTCGCTCTGTGAACTACAAGATGCAAATTTGAATTATTTTTTTTAAAAAATCGTTCAAAAAATAAAATACGGAAATGAAAATCAAACGAACGTCTTTTGAATAATTCTATTTGTCTCCGATTATCCCTCAAAAAGTTATTGAAAGGAGAGCAACTGATAAAGAGCCAAAAAACCCTACTCTTTCTTTTTCTCAATTATTCTACTTCGGAACTTTTACTTTATCAAATTTAATTTAACATCTTAAAATATGTATTATTTTATCATATAATAATTGTTTTCCAAAAAAAATTTTGACTTAAGTTTGGTTTTTTTTTTCGCTTTTATTCCCAGTTACATATATCTATATTTATTTATTTTCACTACTTTATAATAATGTTAACGATAAATCACAGACTACAGCCTGTGTTACATCAATTCAATACCAGCCTTTGTGCTAATTTCCTTGTAGCATATTTTATTACCTTTTAGAAAATCCAGCAAATTTCCAAGATTCATGTACCACAACTACGTCATACTGGCGAGATATACTACGCCATTTATTCTCTAACAATCAAATAAAAATAACTTTTTCATGACATATAACAAAACAAAATTGGAAATTTTAGAATTAAATGCATATTAACCAAATGAGATTGCTAAAGTTAATATTCTAAACTTTAGAAACATAACAGTTGCGAGTTCCTTAGATCGGACCATCAGTTACGTCACGTTGCGCAGAAATCACGCGATGTTATTTGCCAGCTTTAATAAGAATTTTCTTTCATTCACATTTAAAGGATTAAAATGGCAAAAATATGAGAGAAACTTACGACAACTGAGTATAAAATTAGAAAAAAAGGGCCTAGTTTTTTTTTCTTTCTGAAAAGATATTTTATAAATTACGAATTAAATTCTATTGAATGAGATTGCTAAAATTATTATTCTAAACTTTAGAAACGTAACTATTGTAAGTCCCTTAAATTGGACTATCCATTACGTCACGTTACGCAGAAATCGCTCGACGTTATTTACCAGCTTTAATAAGAATTCTTTTTACTTTCTTCTATATCTAATATATAGAAGAAAGTATTGGTTTCGTGAAAATTTTCGAATGTCGAATTTTGACGGATTTGCACGTTTTGAGGTGCGCTGAGTCCATTTCGACCATTTTTGGAAAATGTCTGTCTGTGTGTCTGTCTGTGTGTCTGTCTGTCTGTGTGTGAGTCTGTATGTGTGTGACCAGTTTTTGTGGCCGCGCTAGAGCAAAAACTACTGCATGAAATCGAACAAAAATTTTTGCACATATGTACCACCATGTGAACTGGTGCACCTGACTTTGTTTAGCGAATTCCTCCAAGGGGGGTGGAGCAATCGCACGTGCTCTGCGCGGGGGTGATTGCTATATCTCAGGAAGTAACCGGCGGAATCAAACGAAAATTGGTCCATAGGTAGACCCTACTGAGTACAGGTGCTGATTCAATTTGTTTGTCAATATCTTGAAGGGGGGTGGAGCAATCGCACGTGTTCTGCGCGGGGGTGATTGCTATATCTCAAGAAGTAATCGGCGGAATCAAACGAAAATTGGTTCGTAGGTAGACCCTACTGAGTACAGGAGCTGATTCAATTTGTTTGTCAATATCTCGAAGGGGGGTGGAGCAATCGCACGTGTTCTGCGCGGGGGTGACTGCTATATCTCAGGAAGTTACCGGCGGAATCAAACGAAAATTGGTCCATAGGTAGACCCTACTGAGTACAGGTGTTGATTTGATTTGTTTGTCAATATCTCGAAGGGGGGTGGAGCAATCGCACGTGTTCTGCGTGGGGGTGACTGCTATATCTCAGAAAGTAACCGGCAGAATCAAACGAAAATAGGTTCATAGGTAGACCCTATTGAGTACAAAAGCTGATTCAATTTGTGTGTCAATATCTCAAAGGGGGGTGGAGCAATCAAAAGTGCTTATTTTGTCATTGCACCTACTGTATCTCGGGAAATATTGCTGCGATTTGAATGAAATTTGGAATAACACTAACTCATTCTGGAAGCAAGCATCGATTAAATTTTGGCGCCAATCGCCCCAGGGGGAGGGTGGGGTGATTTTTGCGCTTAGTCAACAATGCGAAAAATTAATTCATTAAAAAATCGCTTTCACGCTATTTAATTATCAAAACAGCTGAAAACTTTCAATGATTTGAAATTTTTAACTATTGCCAATTTCTTTTTACTAAAAATAAAATGTTTGCAATTAATCTAAACAAGGCTTTTGCAATGATTTCCAATTTCGCTCATTGATTCTGCATTTGCCGGGTTATTACGATAATTGGGAAATTGGAGCTGCTGTCTCCAATTATTCTGGCGAGTACGTATTTTATTTTGTAACCGGAATTCATAAGATAGATATAGAAGAAAGTTTCGTGACGGCCACGACAGCTAGTTTCATTTATATTTAAATTCTTAAAATGGCGACAATATAAAAGACACGCCAACTGAGGATGAAATTAGAAAAAAGGGCCTAGTTTTTTCATTCTCATAGATATTTTCAAACAAGCATGGTTTTTATTGCGGATATGACGTCAATACAAAGATGAAAAAGCTCTCAAGAAAAATAACGGGAGGCTTTTCTTGGAAAAGTTCACATCTATTATTAGAAACTCGGTAAATAGAGTAGAGAATAAACAGGTAAAAATTGTATCGATTTCCTAATGCCTTTTCATTCATTCCTTTTCTGGGTTCAATCTTCAATGGATCCGTGAAGCTTTAAATGGTTTGTGAAAGTTGTCAATCATTTTTTAAAGTAACATTCGTTGACGAAAACTTTCATTTTCCTAACTTTTGTGAGCGTTCATTATTCTAAATTCTGGGAAGTTTATCATTTAAAAAAAAAATGTTATAAAATACTGCTAAGATATTGCACGCAGAGCCTGATTACCGAATAGGCTAACTAGACCGCGACCTAGGGCCTCCACAAATTAGGGGCCCCCAAATGGCTGAAATTGCTGTAGTCAATGACTAAATTTGCTTTATCCTATGACTAAAGATGTAAAACCTCAGTACAGGGGGCCCAAAAAAAGTATTTGGCGTATGGCCCCGTGATATCTTAATCAGGCCCTGGATAAGATCACAGAGAAAGGAGGACGATCATAGTTCGAGGGGATTTTGTTTTTCTTTCAAAATTTTAGCATGAGACAAAATTATTTTGCTGGAAATAAAAAACACACCACCATAGAAAAAAAGTTATTAAATACTGTTATTAATTCCACATAGTAAACTCGAATCAAATTATTGCAGCGAGTACATCTTTAAGACAGAAAGAGGCGGCTTCTGAAAAAGAGATACCTATTAATTAGGAGGAGTCCGATTTGACCTCGTGGGATGGCAGTGCCACTTCCACAATTTAGGCTTTTTTCTGAAGGAGAGGAAAAGACTTCATAGAGTGTGCAGTCAGTATAATTACTAGAGACTGACTACAGGATTTTTAGACCCACAGATTTCCTCAAACACACCCACAAGTACGCGTTGCGTCAAGTGATTTCCTCGATGTCTTGGCGTCTTTAAATTTGGCCACTTTTCTGTGAACGAAATTCTAAATTCGAAGTTGGAAGTACCTGGGGCGAAGCCCCCTACCTTCCAGTCATCTCGTTGGTGGAAATGAGCCCCCGGAGGGGGCGGTTAGCTGGAGTAAAGCCAACCTCTGATTGGCTGAGGAGATCCCTGGGAGAAATCCGAGGGAGATCGAAAAGACAATTAATTACAGAGGGGAGAAGTTAGACAGAGAACTTTGGGGAGATATTAAAAAATTACTTGGCGGTTTTAGCAAAAATAGTCCAGGCTTAGTCCAGATTAAAAAAGATCTGGGCTAATGCAAAGAGTTTTTCTACGTTACTTGGGGCATTTCTAATGGTGGGCAGAGCAAGTTTAATTTTATTGAGAATTTTCCTAACATTGAATAATTGATTAATTTCCTGGACTATTGCAAAAATTTCATTAATGTTAAAAGCCTCCGGAGGAGGGTGGGTAGGGGATGAGTCAGGGGGGGGGCACTCAGACGAGTGTTCCCAGCAGTAGCACTGGCGAAGGATATACCTTCCCTAATTTTGTTAGTCTTGAAAATAGGTCTCTCAAGGCTAATCTTAGGTTTGGGGAAGGCCTTGCAACCCCGATAAGAGGCTGCATGGTTTTCCCCGCAATTCGAGCACCGGGCCTGTTCTTTACTGGGACAATTTGCTTTGGTGTGTTCCCCACCACACACTACGCAGCGGACCTTGCGGTTGCAATTAACTGCCAGATGGTTAAACCCCTGGCAGGCGTAACATTGTATTACGGCTTTTCTATTGCGATACTTTTCAAGGTGGACCTTTGTGAACATAAGGGTGTTGATTGAAAGAATCTTAGCGGATTGTTCACAATTGATTAGTTGAATTTGGAATAGGGGAAGGGGGGTTTTATCCCTTCTGGACATACGGTTATTTTGATAACATTGTAGTTTAGGTTCCGGAGCTCAGACGCAAGGTCCTCTGTGTTAATGCTAGAGGGGAGGCCCTTTAACACGTATTTCTGAAGTTTCGGCCCTCTGGCCCTTTTAGAATAAAATTCGATTTTCCTAGTTCTTAGGTGCTCGATGAGAGAATTTCTTTCAGATGGGTCATTGATCAAGATTGTGCATTCATTGCACTTAGTGGAATTTCTAATTTTGAAATCTTTGCATATTGAGTTGACTTCTTTAACGAAGCCAAAATAGTCAGGGGGGTAGTGACAACCAAAGGGGAAGGCCATCTGAGGAGGGGTAGATGTTTCCATCATAATTTCTTGGGGGTTGGAGACCAGAGCCAGAGGCTCAAAATGGTTCTCAGTATTGACCGGTGCTACCACCTGGGGGGGGGGGAGACCTACAAGTTCTCTTGAGAGAATTAAAGGGAAGAGCTGATTCTTCCAATTTAGCAACGTACGGAACTGACCGTAGCATTGAAATAGGGTATATGAGAAAGGATTCTCACCAGGGACTCCGCAAAGGCATCATCCTCTTGTCGTAGAGGTTCTTGATAATTTCCACCTGCTTTGGGCCGATGGCATCTTGGTATGCTGTAGAGTGTAGGACGTTGTGTCCCATGCTCAAAATATCAGTTACCTCACTGTAAGTGAGCGGAGATTCAGGTGTGGATTCACCATCCATTTCTTCATCGTCTGATGAAAGACATAGTTCCGACCATTCCTTTACGCTTTTTCTGATGGGGTTTCCAGAAAATAATGATTTATTAGGGGCAAGTTGGTAGAATTTCTTTGCCATCCATGTCGGTAGTAATAATGAAATCTTCATTCTCATTTTCTTCTTGTTTTGAAACATCATTGCTTTTACAGTTGCGGCGCTTACCTTTTTCTGAACGCTTTCCATGTTTCGCCATTTTACAATTGAAGTTTAAATCACAATGCCACTTTTCTTCACGGAGAGACGAGAGTTATTATTTATGCGTCAAAGAAACGTCTCGTTCTTTCGATTGCTTATATATTTATTTATTTTATTTTATTTTCTCGCTGTTAGACTACGTATGGTTTCCTGATAAGCAATGGAGTCTTTCAATTCAATATTCCTTCCACTCCATGTACTCGGAAGATTTGGTATGTGACCTCTACCTGGTAAAATCAGTTCAACATTCTATTAGTTTGTTCCCATTTAAACAAAATGTTCACATATATTTTCTAATGTGTGAGTGAAAAAACACTCATACATATTTATATGATACATTAATAGACTGCCCTAATTTTTCAGCAGGAGATGAAGTTTTTCTAATTTTCTGAACGTGAATTATACTTGTTTCAAACTAAATTTTAAGCTAAAATGTAGGAGAGCCTTCAATTAGAAACAGCGGTCTGTACCGAACGTGGTCAATGTAAAGCAATAATTTCATTCTACATCAGAACTTTTCATCGACTACGACAGCGTCATTAGATTTTTAACCGACTTCAAGAAAAAAACGGAAGTTCTAAAGTCAGAGCGCGTATATGTTTTTTAATACGCTTTTATTAGTTTCCCATGTGGGTTTGTTTGTTTGTTTGTTTGAATGTATGTATGTAACTCTGAATAAAAGATAAAATTCACTTTTTTTTTTTTTTGTCGTGTCTATGACTTAGCCGAACTAATTTGTAACACTTCAGTAAAGAAGTGTTACAAAAAATATGTGAATATTAAGAATTAAATAACTAATTATTGTTAAAATTATACATAAGCAATAGACCGTCCTAAAATTGTACGGTGAAAAAAAAAATTTGGAATTTGAACTCGCATACCTTGCATTATTGTGACATTTGGTATAAATAACTATCTTTACTTAATCAAATTTTAAGCAATTTGAAGATTATTAAGTGACAGCTCAACATCATTGAATGTTTCAAAAACCTAGTTTATAGAGTAATTTTTTTTCACGAAGTTTTATAAAATTTACTCAATACAAAAACATTTCTATCTATACTTTTCTTTTAACGATGTGCAATAATTACAATCTCAAATACTCTTTTTGCTAAAATTACTTTTAAAAAATTTAAACACCAATACCACTTATTTTCTGTGATGTTCCATTGTTTGAAAAATGAGCCGATGTTATTCGCCATTATTATTAAGTTGCAAATTGAAATCACTTGCTAATTTAATTGCTCGCTTAGCACAATCATTTACTACTTTCAATGCAGACACTATTTCCTTAGCTTGATTATATTTATTTCTCTCAGCCCAAGTACGAACACCAACTAACAAAAAATATTATACAGTTTCATTACAGTAAACAGATTCTAAATCCGTTCTTTAACAAAATATGATAATGTTATTCTGAAAAGATTTAAAGTGGTTGGCTTTTAGTCTTTTAAGGCCCTTTTTCGCTTTTGGACGCTATAAAGCTTTTACTATGGCAGCTTTTTCTTTGGAGGCACGCGATCCGTAAAAATAGCTAATCCAACCAAATCCCATCAAATAGATATCAAAGTTTTCCTTTAGGTTTTTAATAAGTGCTCTAAGAGCCACTTCACTATCAATTTCTGTGTATAGTTTTAGTATTTGTAGAAGATGTAAGTCATTATGAGGCACATTGCAGCTACTGGGGATACTGAGCCACAATTTTGCATAGATTGTTGTCATGAACAGAATTATTTTTAATGCTAAAATCTCATAAGATGCTAGTTTGTATTTCTCGTAAAAGCAAATTCTTAAAGCAGTAAACGCATTTTGCTGTCCATGTTGCCCTGTGATAGGCACCTGGGAACTAAACATACAACCAGGAACATGATCTGCATCACCAAGAGTAATCGGTGTTAGTTTTAAAAACTCGAATCACTTTAACCTTTTGGATCCGGGCTGTTTTTTAGAAATTTTTCTTTCGACCCAGGTAGTACGACAGTTGAACCACAGATTTCTTTTCCATTGAAAAGAGAAGGTATAAACTGTCGTACCAGACGTATGAAACCTTGAAAAAATCACGGGCTCCAAAGGGTTCAAGTGAAAATCTCAACCCCGTCCTCTAAAAAAAAAAAAAGACTTACGGTACAGCATGTGTACCGCACGGCTCCTAAAGGTTAACAAAAGTGCTCGCTTTTGATTCATCTATATCCAACCTTGACTTGACTTGATACAGCGTCAATTGAAGACTCAAAGAACATACTTTGTTGTTTTCCTGTTTTTGCTTTCTCTTATTACCTTTTCTTGTTTCTTTTCTTGCTATTTTTTTAAATGTCAGTCTTCACCTCCTATAAAATTCATCCTTTTCCCTATACTTGGTTCTGAAGGAACTT